>CAODLS010373010.1:0-27931 GCA_948243855.1 Flueggea neowawraea
TTAGATTACCTGGTCTGGTGGATTGTAAAATTGTTTTGATTTGTGTTTTTCAGGAAGTCAGCCGCTTGCTCCTTGGAATGAACTGTGGGAGGATAGTTGAGGAGCTAACTCTTCCAGAGTCTACAAAAACTCTCTCTTCAGAGCATGATTTTGACCTTCAAGTAGGCATCTTTCTTATTTCGTTGAAATTACAGTTTGTATTTCAAGCATATCTGAAGAACCGGCTTTCTGGCATCCTTATTGCTTTAATTTTATCTATAATTTAGATGTTAAGGCTTTCTTAAAAATCTTATGATTCTATTGAACCAAGTTTGGCGATGAACTTAGACAAAAATATGAAAATGAAGGAACTATAAACTGCTGAAACATATGTTAAACTCTAGTATGTTCAGGGAAAGAGGCACATCCTCGAGAAGGTGGGCATTGCTGCCAAAAATAAAATCAAATATGCATAATACATACAAAAATAATAATTCTTACATTTATAGATAATAATTACTGGTTATTTGGTTCAGTTTTTAGTGGAGTTAATTTGAGTAGTTGAAATTTAACCTTATTTTTTTGGTTTAGATTGAGAGAATAATGCCAGTATTTTGTGTTAGATTGAGTTGAATAATGTAATAAATTATAATATAGTTCATAAACTGTGATGTTATTTTACAACTTGATCTGTTATTCATCTTCATTAGGCGTTCCGCTTTAATGCTGACAAGGAATTATTAAGAGAACCTCGAGTTGTTAGGGTGGGTCTTATTCAAAACTCTATTGCTCTTCCCACAACTGCTCCCTTTTCAGACCAGAAGAGGGCCATCTTTGATAAAGTAAAGCCTATAATTGATGCTGCAGGTGCTTTGGGAGTGAACATATTATGCTTGCAGGTAATTGAGCTTGAGTTTTTTTATATAATTCAATAGATTGGTTTTCCATTATACGCTGTCTGCGTGATTCATCATATATCTTAATCCAGGAAGCATGGATGATGCCATTTGCCTTCTGTACAAGGGAGAAGAGGTGGTGTGAATTTGCAGAGCCTTTGAATGGGGAATCAACACAATTTCTTCAGGAATATGCACAGAAGTACAACATGGTCATCATAAACCCAATTCTTGAAAGAGATGTTAATCGTGGAGAAACTCTTTGGAATACTGCCATTATAATTGGAAATCATGGAAACATAATTGGCAAGCATCGAAAGGTAAATGCCATAAAATTTTTCTAAATGATTGTGATTTTGTAGTTTTCATTGAATGCCTGAACCTAAATTGTATTGAGCAGAACCATATACCTAGAGTTGGTGACTTCAATGAAAGCACTTACTACATGGAAGGAAATACTGGGCATCCAGTATTTGAGACTGCATATGGAAAGATTGCTGTTAATATATGTTACGGGAGGCATCACCCACTGAATTGGCTAGCTTTTGGATTGAATGGTGCAGAGATTGTTTTCAACCCTTCTGCCACTGTTGGTGAACTCAGTGAACCAATGTGGCCAATTGAGGTTATTTTCTGCTCATTGCCTCCTTTTCTTTCTGGTTTTCTCTGCAATGGCTTTTTAGTTTTTGGTTTTGATAGCTTTATGGACAGCACACCTAGTGTGCTTTGTTGTTTACTTTTTTAGGACACTAAGGTAGCAGCTGCATTTTCTCCTTTTGCATAAACGTACAGATTCATCGTATGAGATGTTTCCTGTGTAATGTTGATTCTTCTTCTGAATAAACATGCTTTAACTGGTAAAATAATTTGCTTTTATATTTATTTTTTGTTTTGATACTCTTGAAATTTCCTTAGTGTTTTATTGCATAGGCATTGGACCATCTATTTGTCATTTTTAGTTTGACATTGGAAGACCTGAGTGGTATTCTTATTTAGAATGAAAGTGTTACTTATCGCTGGTGAACTGAAAGATCCTCTCTATTATTTCAGGCCCGTAATGCTGCAATAGCAAATAGTTATTTCGTTGGTTCAATTAATCGTGTTGGAACCGAAATATTCCCCAATCCATTCACTTCAGGCGATGGAAAACCCCAGCATACGGACTTTGGGCATTTCTATGGATCTAGTCATTTTTCGGCACCAGATGCTTCTTGCACGCCCTCTCTCTCGCGTCACAAGGATGGACTTTTGGTCGCAGACATGGATCTAAACCTCTGTAGACAGCTGAAAGACAAGTGGGGTTTTCTAATGACTGCTCGTTATGAGCTATATGCTGACTTGCTTACTAATTACTTGAAACCAGACTTTGAGCCCCAGGTCATCTCTGATCCTTTGTTACATAAGAAGTCTTCATAAGTTTCAGCATTTCTGGTGCTAATGAAATCTATGATCTGTGAAATTGGAATGTATCAAACAGAAGTGCTGAAATTAATTAATTTCATCTTGTGACTGTGAATTCGAAAAATGCCATCTCTATATTAGACTGAGACAGGAATGAAGCGAATAATGTGAAATACATGGAAAGCTGAAGTTCTCAGATTCTCATGTGGATGATGTACTTTTTCATCATATCATTAGGTTCCTTTTTCTTGTGCACACTTCTCTCAGATTTAACTGTCAAATTCTTATTATCTTTTCAATCTTGCGTAGCCAAAACAGATTTAGTTTCTTGATTTCATGGTGTTTAGTGTTTCAGTCATAGGTATTCCATTATCCCAGTTGCTCTTGTTTGTCAGTGCTCAAAGATGTTGAGAGAACAATGATGGATCAGTTGGAATGTCGGATTGACCAGAATGTTTAGGAACCTGTTTGATCAATGGAGACAGATTATCATACCTGAAAACTGAACTAGTTCAATTAAATACTTCTACCACTAACTGACTAACTGTATTCATCTCACCTTTGCAGAAGAATATTGCATTTTTTATATTAGTATTTTGAATGATTCTGTCACAAATACTTCATTTATTCAGTTGGGTCTCAGATTAGTACATTATCAATTAAAATACAAATTAAATATTATTGTATGTTATGGTATGTAGCACGGACTGAAACGAAAACGGAAATTGACGTCGAAAAAGATGTTTATAAAAAAAATATAAGAAATGGAAATGTGGGGAGACGTATAAATAATAAAATATAGGGATATTTTTATAAGTATTGAAGATATAAGAATGTATTTATAAATATTAAGAACACGCTTTCCTAATAACAAATGAGTCTAAAAGGTTTTGTCAGAAGCTAATTTACAAATATTGCTTATTTGCTGATCTACTTTTCATGAATATATACTAAATGTAATAAACTAGTGTCCAAGCCGCGCCAAGAAGTGGTGTTTGCGAAAGATTAGTGAAATTTTTTATTTATTTTTAAATTATTTTATTGTATGATGTTAATGCATATCTCTGTTAAAATTTATCACATTATTTTAATTAGCAAACATAAAATCAGCTAAAAATTATAATGTAATTAGTTTTTTTATAAACATTCTCGAGAATTATGTTTAGTTAATTTGATTAATAGTTAAATAAATTACTATAAAATGTCCTGATAAATTCTTATCCTAATAGGCCAATACTTGTGTACAGTTACCACAACATCATTATTTTTATGATTTAACTGCACTATCTTTTATCTTTTTTTTTTTTTATCATTTATCTTAATTCATCTCCAATCTTGTTTCGATATTACTCATCACTTTATGATACTTTTTTTTTTCTTCGCCATACTTGCACTCAAATTTCTCTCTCTCAAAAATTAATTTACTCCGACATTGGTGAGTTGCAAACATTATTGATTTTTTTATTCATCTAACTTGTGGATTTTTGTATTTTTGAATTTTTTGTTTAATTTTTTATTTTAATAAATAAAAAATTGGTAATAGTTAATTATAACAATAATTATTTAAGTAACTATGCATTTTAAATAATAAAATTACAAAAAATATGTCTTTTAAACTCCATCATTATTGAATTTAATTCGCTTATAATAAATTACAAATAATTAAATTAATTCACATTAGTTAATGTATTGAATATACATTAATATAATTAGTTTATTATTATTTTAATTATTATATAAAAATCTATAAAATATAAAAAAATAAAAAAAAATCAAAGAAACAATTCAAGAGCTTGTCTTTTCTTTTCTTTTTTTTTTTCAGAAAAGGAAAATACTTCATTCATTTAGAGTCCCAAATGAGAGGTGCAAACAATAATAATCCATGAGAGGGATGCAATAAATATATGTTGAATCAAGAGTGATCAAAATTAAGATTCTCCTAAGTTTTGACTTTGAACAAAATTTTGGAAATGATCGTGGTTGTGTACACAAGCACAAACACTTGCATATAGAAAATGGTTAATGTTGCGTACAGAAGAAAAACAAATATGTACACAACTCGGGACAAATATGTACACAACTCGGGACTTACATACACAAGTCATTTAGTTGTGCACACAAGTATACACATAGTCTTGGGCATAAGCTATTGGAATTGTTTGGAACCAAATTATGTATACAAGCTAGAGACTTATGTACACAACTTAAAAATTCGCGTACACAAGTTTTGACGAGTCTTGGACAGAAGCTACTGAAATTGTTTTGAAGCCAGATTACGTACACAATATCAAAAGTTATGTACGCAAGTAAGAGTTACGTACACAACTTAAAATGTTATTTACTTTAATACTCTATAGATAAATATTATGTTTGAAAGGACTTGCACTGACAATTAGGGATAACAATTGGTACTCTACTCGTCAGACACCGACCCTACCTGTACCCAATCAATACAGGTATTACTCGCTTTAATCATATATGAGCATGTGTATAGTTACTACCTAGATTTCATTGTGTGGGTACGGATATGATATAGATATAACCTTAGATATAACCTTATTGTGTCTCAGGGACTTAAAGTGTGATTTTCATACATTGGTTATATTTTGAGGACTGAGATATAATTTTTTAAAAATTGGAGGATTATTTTATAATTTTGCACAGACTCTGATTTTAAGTCGAGATCGACAGACCTTTGATTGGAATGAGTTTGGTATCGAGAGAACAACAACATTTACATTTTTGCATTGCATTTGATATTGCCACAGTAATAATGTCTTATATTGATACCTTATTGTTATATTGTTTCAACTTCTTATTCTTACCATTGAGACCATCCCCTACTAGTGGTGCGTAATTGGTCTAGTTTTGCTTTTGGACTTCAGGTGAGTACGGTGACAGCTTTAGACACGTAGGCTGTGTTTTTTGAAAATCTATTATTTTTGACATGCTGAGATATTACCTGAAATATGCTTAAGTAAAGGAATGGTTAATTAAAATCAGTTATATAATAAACTGGTTTTCTGTATGTTTATGGAATTGTTATATATCGGTTCTCTGCTTTACAATTATGAAATGCCTGCTGTACGTTAAAGAGTTTTATGTATACATATGAGACACCTTTGCTATGAGGATCATAGCCTCTGGTATACTAATGTTACGGAAAGGCCCTTAGTTGTCAGGGTAAATTGGTGACCGTGTGTAGTACTAACACACGTATTATGGGTACAACCCATCACAGTAATCAGTGACACAGTCACTCATGTTTTGTGTACCTAGTACAGTTTATGGTATTTAGGGTAACACCACATCACGTGTTTAGTCCCACTATCTAGTTATATTATATATAGAGTATATAATATTATTTGATAAATTAGTCTGACCGTATGTTGTTTGCCTTGATTGTAAACGTTTTGAAATGTTTTAGAAGGCATTACTTATAATAGAATGTATATGATATTATTTATACGTGCTTGTGATATTTTTAAACCGTTTTCAAAAGGTTTTTGTGATGCACGTATAATGTGATTTAGAGTGTCGTCCCTCACTAAGATTTATCTCACCCCGCCTCCCTTAATATTTTCAGGAATATTTTGGCAACCTACGACTGTATCGTAATTGTCGCACAGTGAGATATTACTTTTGATTGTGAGTGCACTTTTAATCGGGCTTTGTATATATTATAGTAGATCTCCATATCGAACTGCTGATGGATTTTGGGTTTCATTTTGTTGTCGGTATTGTATATTTATGTTAATTATTTTACTGATTTATTTATAAGTTTTGTTTATATTTATTTTGTATATTATTATACTTTTATATAAAATTACGTTTTAACTTAAATCTTCCTATTTTTAATAATGAATTGAAAACGAACACGTCGAGTAGTATGATTGTTTTACTAAAGCTTGTGCGAGATGAATCAGACTCTCATAGACGGTTCAATTCGAATGCTGGTCACGATCCGACTTTGGGTCGTGACACTAGCAGCGAAGAGCACTGAACCCAATTCGTGAGGTGCAAGTTCAAGCTCATGAGGGAGCGATGTAATCCCGGGTAACCCCAGTTGTCATAGACCTGTGTCACACAATAGAGCTGGGTGTTCAAGCCCCCAGTTGCTTGCCTCGATGAAGTGCTATGGTAACCACACTCGTACACGTTCACAAGTCCGCTACCAATATCAATTATGACTAAAAACATTCCATAATAAAGAAATTTACCTATATAGTAATATCTAATAAGATTATGTTACTACTGACTACCTACACTTCCTTTTTATGGTTGAAAAAAATCTAACAGTTCTAATTGCATAAAATTGATTACTACAGTGATCTCGGTGTGGTAGGCAGTACTAAGCCTGAAAGAAATTTACCATCACATGTCCCTCTTTTATAACCCCCTGTTTCCTTTGAATTAAGTCAAAAGATTTTGGTCAGCTGATACTTATCCTGAAAAAGGCCCAAGTCCAGCCAGCCATTTACACATCACCACCACCACCATCTCTCTACAACACTCTCTCTCTCTCTCTCTCTCTCTCACCACTAGCCACCTGCTCATCACACTTCCCTCTCGTTTTAGCCACAACCCCAACTCTCTCTCTCTCACGCCATTTGAACACAAAATCCTCAAAGATTCTCTTTCTGAATATACCCACTAACCATGGCTTCAAAGTCACCGCCAACACGACCACCTCCTCCTCACGGCCTCTCGTTCGCTAACTCCAAATTCCACGCGAAAAGACCTTTCTACCCTTCACAAACCCCGCCATTTCCCTCCTACTCCGTCTCCTCCTCCACCATCTGCCGCTGCAGCAGCAACAGTAGCACCAATCCCTCGTCCTCCGATAGTAATAACAGTGGTGATCAACGTTGGAGATGGGACGCGGCCCTGCAGGGCGCGATAACGAGCGCGATGAAGCGGTTCGGTCGGTATGTGAAGGGAGAAAGGCAGAAAATGAAGAGCGTCGTTGCAGGTAATTTGCAAGAGGACGAAAAGTATGAGGAAGATGAATGGGATTGGGATAGGAAGAGAAGGCATTTTGAAGAGGTGGATGAGCAGGAGCGTCTTGTTTCGGTTTTGAAGGTATCTATAACAACTAATTTATACAGTTCTCTTTGAAAGTAAACAAATATAAGAAATTTTGGTTGCTTAGAGTTTATGCTAGTTTATGTGCAAGAAAGAGTTTGGCTTTTTGTGAGCGTCGACTGTGTTTTTTTATAAAAAAAATTGAAATGGGTTTGTGATTTCGGAGAGTTTTTTTCTCGTAGTTGTCATCTATTTGAAGAATTGAACTTTAATGTTTCGGTGTAAGTGAAAGAAATACGTTTGCATATGCATAACCATTGTTTGGAGATTACTAAAATTTGAAAAAAGAAAAAAAAAAGAAGCTAATTCTTAAAGTGTAAACAGGTGAAATTTTGTAAACCTGGTTAGGTGTTTGCATGGGTTGCTGAAAGAAAAATATAGAATAATACCAATGTGGAAACTGGGGTTTTGTGTCACCTTGTTGTAGATAGGTCATATGTGAACAGTGTTGCCAGTACATGTGTCAGAAACTGGAGAAACTGAGCTTCGAATTTGTGATTCTGTGAAAACGAAGTAATAGCAGCTGCTTTTTCTTTTTTTGTAATGGTGCTCTGGCAGTAAATATAATAAGCAGTGCTGAACTTGAGGGGTCCTGTTGTTTGATAAGTTTCTTTGATAAGGTCTATATGCATGCTGAAGTTTACCCTTTTCTGTGATGCAGTCACAATTAGGTAATGCCGTACTTAGGGAAGATTATGAGGATGCTGCTAGAATTAAGGTGGCAATTGCAGCTGCAGCTGCAAATGATACTGTTGGCAGAGTGATATCGCGTCTGAATGTATTGACCTCGCTCTTTCTGCAATTTTTATTTCTTTGGAGGATGATTGAGAGGGGGATGATGTAAAGTGTGCCATCGTTTCTCTAACCCCTTTTTATTTAGTTGATCCAGAGAGCAGTAGCAGAGGAGCGTTACCAGGAAGCAGCTTTCTTGCGAGATAATGCTGGTGCTGGATTGGTGAGCTAGCTGAAACTTTCTCCATTTCTGCAATACTTGTGTGCAGTTTCCTTCTTTTGCTTGTTGGCATTCTTTTTCCTTGATAAGTTAACATTGCTAGCTGTGGTGTATGTCTTTACTTAATTATGCATTAGCTCTCTTTGTTCCTACTATTTTTCATCTATCAAATGTACATGAAGCGGTTTAATAATACATGTGCTTCTCGTTGCCTTACCTCTTGGTTTTGTGGCTTTGTCGTGTTTGCGTTTTCTTGTTTGTTCTTGGCTGCCAGCAGCTGCTGTTAGTGATAGAAGTGCTGTCTTACTTGTGGGTCGAATGGCTTTTACTAAGTATTTTTTTTTATTTGAGTTATGGTTTCTTGGGAATGTTCAACATGTGTTTAATTATTGATTGTTCTTCATCTTGATCATTAGTGTTGTTTATCGATGGTTGTTTATTATGTTTATGTTTTATACTGGAAGTCATATAGCTCAAGTTTCAAAAAACTATGGGAAATCGGTGATTGCTTATTATCTCCTAGTTTTCTTTTATCTTTTTCAATTGACTGTTTGAAAAGTTATGGATCCCAGGGTCTCGTTGATTATGAAAACATTACCTGTTGTCTTATTTCACAGTTTCAAAACAGGAAAATAAGTCTTCCAACCTTGTCGCATTTGCAATTTCTAGTGAATTTCTTGATACTGATTTGCAGGTTGGATGGTGGTCTGGTCTTTCAGAAGATGTTCATGACCCGTATGGTCTAATTATACGCATTACTGCAGAGCACGGAAGATATGTAGCAAGGAGTTATAGTCCAAGGTAATAACTCACTTTTTCTTAGAAAGTCACATTTCAACTCTCTGGTAGTCTTTTTGGCATTCCTCAATTGAGAAGATGTACTGGGGATTCATAATTATCATTTCCTGGAAGTGGTCCAAAACTGCATGAATTTTTCTGTCCTAATTTACGAATTAGGGAGTAGTTAAAAAAATATAGAGCCCACAGGATTGGTTCTATGCATTTCTTTTCTGATGAATACATGGAGCTGAGATTGCTTGTACGGCAATTTTTAGCTTGCCGTAATCAATAAGATGGGAACTCATGTCTTTTAGAGGAAGAAGGCTTATTCGTTTTTCCACTAACCTGATAACCAATGTTGATCCTGTCTTGGCCCCTAACTTTGAATGGAGAACATAGATTGCACTCTCAAAGAGTGCCACTTTTTTACTCCCCCAAATCTCAGAATCAGAGCTTGGAACTAAATAATTGGGGAAGTGCTAATCTGACTCTATTTCTCAATTTTCTTGGCCGAAGATTTCATTTATTCCCTAAAATGGAGCTCTGCAGTTTAGCCGCAGATATTTCTTAGCATATAGGAATGAAGTCTTTCCCTGAATTCAAGATTTCTAATTAGCAGTAGTTTTAAGAACACGTATAATGGAGTCTGGAACTGGCTTGTTACCTGATATTTGCATTCTTGGGAAAATTATAAGTAATTTTGTGCAACTCAAAGGGGCCTGATAGGTGAATTACTGGTCTAATTAACGATAGACTATGGCATCAAGTTAGAAGAAAAAGATTCCAGAATGACACTATTGCGCAATTTTATGAAACTCTGTCAAATCAAAACTTGGCAGCCAAGCTAAATTATATGCAAACCAAATAACTTTATGTCGACAAATTTGAATCCAATGTATGTTTTAAATCACCTCATTGAATTTCCTTCTTTTACCACACTCTTCACCATGAGTGCAATGACTCAGGAATTACTTTCAGATTCACGATTGATAGACCTGGGAATTTTGAGAAAAAAGATCAAGAGGCCTAATCAAAAAATGGATTTATGAGGTTTGAAATATCATTTCTTTTGAAATAAGACTAGCTGTCTATTTAAAATCAAATTCTAAATTTAGATTTACATGAATAGTGATGTTTTAGCAGTACAAGGTAGGCGGCCCAATTTCGTTTTCAAAGATGGATGAAGATTAATATGTTTTTTCTGTTTATCTTTCAAATGGAGCAAAAAGGGGAAAAGAATTCCACTGCAAAAGATGAGGTGATCATGGTGAAGAGGAATAATGGGATAAGTGTAATCGGATGCGCTTCGCGTGGTTTTCTTATCCGAAGTTTGTGCTTTAGCTTCTATACAAAGCATCATTGCCAAGTGCAACTAATTAAGGTTTTACAGTATGCAAGTTTTTTGCAAAGAATACCAGGTCTAGAGCATGTGCCAAATGTGGAGAGCATGAAAATTCAACTTTTATGACTCGACTGTTTTTGACTTACCTGTCCTTTTGCATTCTTGTACAGTCATTGAAATATATGCATATTCATTATACGGAATCATGTTAGAGGTTTTTCTATTTTTTGAATATCTTTCTCGTCTATTTCATTTTGCAACTGGTGCTGATGCTCCTCCCCCATGTTAACTCTGTCACTGCAAAATTATGCATTTCAGACAGCTTGCGACTTCTGCTTCAGGGGTTCCCCTGTTTGAGATCTTTCTTACGATGGACAGGAAAGATGAATACAAACAGCAGGTATTCATGTTGGCTCTTCCATTGATTTCTCCGAGTTGGACTTTGACTTGTGAGATTTTATACATGAATGGCGTTAAAGATCAGTGATTCTGATGATTATAGTAGTTTGATGTTGAAGGAATAATCTGTACTTAGATATTAATTATACTGGCAAGTTATTTTATGCTCAGTTTGTTAATTTTGGAAATTGTAATATTAGCAATATGAATTTCTGAGGCTTAATAAATCAATTTTGCTTTCATACATTAGAACATGCTTTTGACCAAATGTGGAAAAGTGAGAACCTATTATGCTTGACTTCTATTGATGTGTCATTTGATATGAGCTTAACAATCACGTTTTGGCATTGCTGCATTCATGGGTTGGATTTTAGTAAGTAGATCAGTTGGCTTTCGTATATTTTCTGAAACATTTTTGTTACTCTGTAGGCTGTGTACTTGAAGAAGAAAGGACCTTTACAAGATCCTTTCATGTCGTTCAAGGCATCAGGTACCACCAGCCACCTGAGTCCACCAGGACCTGAAGAAGACAAAAGTGATCTATTTGTTGTTAGTACTGAAGACACCAAGGATGGTGGCGATGCAGAAGATGGTTCTGATCTATCTGAGGGATTGCCAGGTTTTCAAAATATTCTGCGAGATATGGTTCCTGGTGTGAAAGTCAAGGTTTTGAAAGTGACAGTCCCTGCAAAGGTTGACAAAGATTTCATATCGAAGGTAATAGAGCAAATAATGGATGAAGAAGATGAAGAGAAGGATATTGAGTTGGAAAGTGCAGAGACTGAAGATGAAATTCAAATTGATAGTGATGAAGAAAGTGATGAGATTGAAATGGATGCAAGTCGAGGAAAGATTGATGATGAAGAACGTAGTGAAATTTCAGTTAACGTAGTTCTAAGGGGTCTTCCTCAGAAACTTGCAGGCAATGTCCATGCAAAACACCCACTCCGGGTACCCGCTAAGGTAGAGAAAAAAGGGCTCTGGTCATTTTCTTTTACCATTGAGAAAGAAAATAAAGAGGATTCTATTGCCAAAGAGGCAGCTTCGGTGGATCGAAAAGCAAAGCAGCAAGGTCAACGAAGCGTGGATAGTGTTATGTTTGATCTTGCTAAATTAATTGGCAAGGAGAAAATACCCTTGAAGGTCAGATTAATTTTGCATGGATTTATCGGCATGTATTATTAGTGGCTAGAAAATTTACTATTTGCACTGGGTTGTACTGAATAGTAGTTTACATTCTGATTTTCTTGTCCAGGTACTAAAAGATGTAAGTGATTTAATAAATCTTACAATCAGTCAAGCTCAAAATCGTCAACCGTTGTCTGGGTCAACAACTTTTCAGAGGATTGAGATGTCACCATCACCAGATCCTTTAAGTGGTAATTCCTTTCAGCTGCCATTCATTTTCAATTACTTCGAGATGCCCTGTTTTATCTGCTTTTTGCAACTGTTCATGAGGTCTGCTTATTTTTTTTTCTTTTTAATTAAACCCAAAGTCAGAACAAACTCTAATTTTTTTAATGAATTTTTAGGACTTTATATTGGTGCACATGGAGTTTACAGCTCAGAGGTGATACATATCCAACATAAATTTGGTCAGTGGCAAGATGAACGTGGGACCAATGATCCTTCTAATCTCGAGTTCTATGAATATGTCGAAGCTGTTAAGTTAACTGGAGATCCTTATGTGCCTGCTGGACAGGTAATTTCGTTTATGTGAGGTCTCTGTTCTATTCCTTTGGTAAAATTTTAATGATCTGTACCTTGAGGAATATTTTCTTTTCATGTTTTGTTAGTATGTTATATGCTCTTGTTGTCGTGAGTTTTACAAGTTTTCTTGCCATGTCTTTGCTAATATAAATATTCTACTCTGCTTTTCTGAGCCCTACTTAAGCCAATACTCTGATTTATCTAGAATAGCTTAATCCATGTATTTTGAACATCACCAATTAGACTATACCTTGAGGAAAAAGTTTCTGGTTCAGTGTACATTGATCCTAAATTGTGATGGTCTTTGTGCTACAATTATGGAGAAATATCTGGTTTGTCTGTCAATATATTCTTACTTATGTAAATTTTCTATAGGTGGCTTTTCGTGCTAAGGTTGGGAAAAGGTATCAGCTTCCTCATAAAGGCATCATTCCTGAAGAATTTGGTGTGGTATGCTTTTACTTATGAAATTCATTTTCTACATGTCAAGTTGATGTTTTGCCTATTCTTTGTTCTGCATCCTGTCAATAATGGCTTCTTTCAATCTTATTTGCAATATTTGCAATGCAGATTGCTCGTTATAAAGGTCAAGGGAGACTTGCTGAGCCAGGATTCCGGAACCCCCGCTGGGTCGATGGTGAACTTGTTATTCTTGATGGAAAGGTTTTGAGCAGATATTTTTTATTTTCTGGTTGTCTTATTTACATCTGCTGTATCTTGTCCTCACATTGTGCTCCATTTTTCCTGTTTCCAAAATGATGGTTATCATTTGTTTTTTCTTTGCTGCAGTACATTAAAGGCGGGCCTGTTGTTGGCTTTGTATATTGGGCTCCAGAATATCACTTCTTGGTATTCTTCAATCGCCTGAGGCTTCAATAATTGATGCCCGTGTACATAATGTTGGAGTTAATATTTCCTTTATTCATATTTCGTAAGGTATGTACTTCCTTTTGTATATTGAAATTTGAAATGTTAGGAAAGGTCATCACCCATCTGTGGTCTCTCGTTTTTCAATAACCTGACAGAATGCTGTGTTTTTGTTTTTTGTTTCTTTGCAAAATTATAAATGCTGCTAATTGCAGTACCCTTCACAATGCGGATGCTATTTTCTGGCTTGATAATGATATGTGTGACATTTTGTTAACTAGAGAAGTAATGTCGTCGCATTTCTTTTTATTGCTGTTTATTCTAGGGCTCCTGATTGATATGATTTTGTAAGTATGTGTACCATGTGTTGGTCCTTAGTTTGCAACTCAACTCAACTCATCTAAGCCTTTATCCCAAGTTAATTGGGGTTGGCTATATAGATTCTTTCTTTCCAAGCCACACTATTTAATGTCAATTCTGCAGAAACATATAGGATATTTAGATCATCATCAATTACTCGTCGCCAAGTTAACCTAGTTCTACGCCTCCCTCTCTTATCGACCTCAACTCTAGTATCCTCCCCTCTCCTAACCGTCCTAATCTACCTTCCCTAAGTTTATCTTCAATAGAGACTACTTTTACCTTCCGCCTAAAACACTGGTTACGGATCCTATTCTTGTATGCCTACACATCCATATTAACATTTTCATCTCCGCTTCGCTCATCTTTGAGGTGTATCTCTCCTTCATCACCCAACATTGCTTCCATACATCATAGAAGGTCTTACCATAGTGCCTTAAAATTTACCCTTCAGTTTATTAGGAATTTTACGGTTGCATAAAACTCCTGAGTCACTTCTCCACTTTAGCCATCCGGTTTTTATTCTATGACTCACGTCTTGCTCATATCCACCATTCGTTTAGAGTATAAAGCTAAGGTATTTAAAGTAGTTGCTGTGAGGTATTTCTACCCCTGCTAAGGTTACTCTCCTATCACTTGCTATCCTCCCCTCGCTAAATTTACAGTGCATGTACTCTGTTTTGATTCTACTTAGTTTGAAACCTTTTGTTTCTAAAGTAGCCCTCCAAAATTCTAACTTCCTATTAATACCTTTGATCGTCTCATCAACTAACACAATATCATCTCTGCAAACAACATGCACCAAGGGATATCATCTTGGATATCCTTTGTCAACTCATATAACAAGAGCAAAGAGATACGTGCTTAGCGTCGATCCTTGGTGTAACCCGATTTTAATTGGGAACTCCTTGGTATCTCCTCTCACTGTGCGAACGCTGGTGACCACCTTTTCGTACATATCCTTCAGCACTTGGATATATCTAATAGGTGTATTCTTGCGCTCGAATGCCCACCATAACACATCCCTAGCCACTTTCATAGGCTTTGTCCAACCGATAAAACCCATATGCAAATCTCTCTTTGCATCTCTATACTTCTCCATTAATCTCCTCACTAGAAAGATTGCTTCCACGGTTGATCGCCCAGGCATGAAACCAAATTGGTTATGAGAAACAGATTTAATGTACTTTAGACGGTGTTCCACAACTCTCTTTCTCTCACAACTTCATAGTATGACTCATTAGCTTAATTCCCTTGGAGCAATGTTGGCCCTTAGTTTGCACTTATCATTATTTACAATGAGAAGGTTAGATCTTTGAAGCGCGAAAAGATTTTAGTATCAGTGTTTTAATTTTAGCAAAAGATACTGTTGATGAATTTCTGTAGCCTTAAGGATAATGCAAAAACTAAAAGCTTATTTGGGATCAAAAAGAAGTGTGAACCTGTGTTCTTGCTAGGATTATACGTTATATTCTTGTGTTTCATGAATCATTTAATTTGCGTGTGCAAATTCGTGATTTTGTTTGGTTTTTCCTAGTGTGTCTGTAACAGTGTTGATGGTCCTATACTAAACCGTCCTTGATTGGGTGTGCAACAAAATGGTTGCCTCAGGGAGATTTGCATATGCAGTCCTCCAATACTCCTTTTTTTGCAATTTTTAAATGGCTTCATTTCTAAATATTTTAAGGCATTATTGTCGCACCTTCTAATGACCTATTCTCTGACTAGATTTTCTTCTTGCCTTCTTGCAACTTTTGAAGTTTTAGATGCCAATACGGTAATTGTTGCCGGAATGATTCAATTCCAGCAGCGCAGAACGCCGGAAGATGACAGATGGCTTTTTGTTTCCAACGCATGCCAAATCTGATTACCGCACTTATTCAGAGATGAACACTTACTCAGCGAAATTGATCTACAAAGCCCAGGTATGCAACATGTTCAGCATTCAACACTCTTCTGTCGATGTGTTGAATTTTTGCAGGATTATGTACTTGTTTCTGACTGCTTAGAAGCTGTCAGAATCTTCAAACACAGGTTATTAGCTTTAACCGGTGTCTCTATAATTTTGCAAAATTCATGGTCAATTAGTGACATATATATGAAGACTCAGATCAGGAGATTGCATAGTTAACCCACTGTAGAATTTGGTTTAACCATCAGTTGTGGCAGTGAAAACTTTGTTAATCATTCCCATCAAGTTCACATTGATGAAAAGGTTAACGTACGTTAGTCTGCTAGTTATGTATTGTTTTTTTTTGTAGGCTCTTTTTATTTCAATGTATTATAAAAGAGAAACAAGCGTTGCAAGAGGAACAAAAATATAGCTAAAAATTGTTTGTACGTTTTGTTATGTAAATATTTATAAGCAACAATCAGCATATTTTGGCCTAAAAGATATTGTTTCTATCTTTTTGACTAATCAAAACATTATATGTCTAATTATATGTGGTATTGATACAGATTACAACAGACTACACATTCAAGACCAAATGTCTTACTATATGGTGTGGATATGGCCTTTTTATCACAATCTTTTTTTTTTAATCTACTTTTAACAGTGGATGAATCAACATAACTACTTTCTAATCTAAGCGTCAAAAAGATGTCAATACATTAAAATCTATGCAAGTTATATTGTCAAGCTATTTTATACTCCCTAGCCATATTTACCTTTTCGTGGAAATTGAGGTGATAATTTTGTTAGTTAAATGCATAAATTTTATATCTTCTAAATATACCTTTTCATTTAATTGTTGAAATTTACTAAGGCTTTAATTACTGCAATTGACTAATTATTATTATTATTATTATTATTATTATTATTATTATTATTATTATTATTATTATGTTAAATTGAGAAGGGTAGTGTGCTAACTTTGTAAATGGAAAGAGATTAGAATAATATCTATAATATGGACACTAAAAAATTGGCAAAAAAAAAGGACATTAAAAAAGGAAAGTGTGCATGTTAAAGTGGGACGGAGGGAGTATTAGTCAAGCCATTTAAGATATTTTATATGATGAAATTATAGCCCCGTTATCACAATCTCCTTTATCGATTTTTAGTAGTGTGGATGAACCCAATTGCATTTTGATCTCAGGGTCAAAAAACTTCCGACACATTAAAATTTACTTAGTCATTTTGTCAAGTCATTTTATATTAGTTAAGCCATTAAAGCCATTTTAGGGGGAGGTTATGGTTCTTTTATCATAATCTCTTTGATCAAGTTTTAATGGCGTGAATGAATTTACACTTTCTTTTAATCTGAGGGTTAAAAATCTGGCAGTATATTAAACTCTTTTTCCTTCTTTTTTTTCCACCAAGAAAGAACATTGAAATCTACTTAAGTCATTTTGTCGAGTCATTTTACATTAGTCAAGCCATTAAAGCCATTTTATAAATTGAAGTCTCGGTAGGGATGACAATGTGTAGAGTAAGGGTAGGGTATATCAATATCTTTACTTGTACTCGTAGTTCATATCATATATTTATACTCTATTCGTACCCGTACGGATAAAAAAATTATTATCCGTATTCGATCCACAGGGTATCTGTTTACCCGTAGGTAACTATTTATCCATGATTTAAATTTAGTTAATTAACTTAAAAAATAATATATCACTAATTTAAAATAATAGATTGAAAAAATACACGAGAAAATATGAAATATTATATTCATACAACATAATTTAAAAACTATAATTTATAATTGAATGTAGTTAATGAAATAGTAATGTGATAAGTTATCACTTAATGGAGAATTTATACAAAAATTATAGTTTAAAATATACGAAAATGTTAGACAAAAATATTGTTTTTGAACTCTCATGTTTGATTTGTTGGCCAATGAATCATATGCCATTACTATATGAACAAATTTTATATACAAAAATTTTGCCCAATATTTTAGTTATAATAAACTCTTTGAATATAAGACTAATAATAACTTTTCAATAGTAACATCTCATTCAAACTACATAAAAACTACAATATCTAACAAAATACATTTATAGTCTCATTCTAATTATAAATCAATTTATTCAAATATGATAATTCATTTACCTTCAAAAGACTCTCTGTCTCTATGCGTGTGTGTATATATTTGTGTGTATGTAGATATACGTGTAACGGGTATAGGTAAAGGGCGCGGGTACGAATATTACCCAATGAGTAAGAATACGAGTACGAGTAAGATATTCCTATATTCATACCTTACTCGTATCATCACAATAAAATGCGGTTATTACTCTTACCTGTACCCATACCAAGTCAAAGCAGGTAATACTCGCCTTGACTGAGTATAGGTAAGATCGGTACCCATCAGATATGATATAAATTGTCATCCCTAAGTCTTGATCCTTTTATCTTAACTTTTAAATCTAAGGGTCAAAAAACTACAAGAATATTAAAATTTACTCAAGTCATTTTGCCAAACCATTTTACATTAGCCAAACCATTAAAGACATTTTATGGGGTGGAGCTATAGTTCTTAATTCAGAATCTTCTTTATCTGTTTTTTATTCTAAAGATCAAAAGTTGTCAGCACATTAAAATTTATTCAAGTCATTTTATCAAGTAATTGGACATTAGCCAAGCCATAAAAACCACTTTTATAGGATGTGCAGTGGTCATTTTATCATAATCTCTTTCATCTACTATTAATGATGTGGATGAATTTACAAAAATACTATTAAATTTAAGAGTCAAAAAATTGCACAAAATTAAAATCAACATAAGTCATTTTGTCAAATAATTTTACATTAGCCAAGACATTAAAGCTATTTCAGTGTTTGGAGTTATGACCATTTTATCTTAATCTCTTTTATCTATTTTTAATGGTGTAGATGAATCAGCTATCCACTTTTAAATATAAGGATCAAGAAGCTGCCAACACATTAAGATAGTTTTAGTATCAAATGAATTTTAATTTCATTTCATTTATAGACGAAACAAAATTCACGAGAATTTGTATTTAAAAATGAACTAAAATGTTTGATTTCTTTATTAGAATTTTTTTTTTCATTTGTAAATGAATCTTGTGTTTGGAATAAGTGATTATTTGTAATTATTTGTTTGTTATTTACGAAAATATCCTTATACTGTTATTTAGCTGGTCGATTGAGAGTGAGCCATGGATGATAATTTTGTCAAATTGATAAAAGTGTGAAATTCATTTGTAAATCCTGTTAGCATGATTCAGCAGACTCTGCATATATGGAAACTACAACTGTGATGATTCCTTGATTTAGTCCTTAACTTGTGCCTCACATCTTGTATAGCCAAATATAGGTCTTAAAATCTCTCTGTGTACTTGTATATATTCGATACCAATGATGAATAAAATAACTTTTGATTGTTGTGTTTGACATGATATCAGAGCAGTCTTGGGTCTCCTGTGAATTCACGTGAAAAAGGAGCTCAAACTGTAGAAAAAAAACCCATGGATAACCAGACAAAACTAACACTACCACCAAACAACCCCATTAAATTTCTACTTGACGACTTGACAACCAAGATTCCAGAAGTTATGACACGATCCTAGACCTCATCCATTACTGATTCCACCACAATACCAATAAACATCCAAGGGCCACAACTGTCTCTTATTCCAATTACAGATTCTTTTACTACAAACACTGATGTAGGCAAATATGGGCAAGCCCTTTATATCTCTAATGCTTTGAATGATGGTGATTGGATTATCGACTCCAGCGCTACAGATCATTTGACCTTTGACTCAAGTGATTTCTCCAAAGTGACACCACCACAACGAGCTTATATTACTAATGTGAATGGAGTTGTGTCTCTAGTCACTGGAGCTGCAACTGTATCAATATCAACTTATCTATCCTTATCTCATACTCTCTTGGTTCCATCTTTATCAAATAAATTGATGTCAGTAAGCCAAATTCGTGATGAGTTGAATTGTGTGGTACTAATGTATCCAAAATTTTGTCTTATTCAGGATATTCTCAGCAAGGAGATAATTGGGTGTGGTACTAAGAGAGGGGGGTTGTATTACATGGACAACTTCAGTTCTGGTCGAGCCAATAATGTCAGTAGCAGAGAAGGCCAAATATGGCTTTGGCATCATCGTTTTAGGCATCATTCATTTACTTATTTGCGGCACTTACTTCCAGATTTGTTCTCTCATTCAGAAAATGACAACTTGAGATGTGAAACCTGCATTTTGGCAAAGAATCATAGAACTTGCTATCCACCGAAGTTGAATAAAAACAATATTCCTTTCTCATTAATGCACTTTGATGTGTGGGGACCCTCCCCAATAACGACTTCTTCTGGTTGCCGATGGTTTCTGATCTTTGTTGATGATTGTACACGCATGACATGGATTTACTTGATGAAAACTAAAGATGAGGTATTCTCCATTTTTCAAGCATTCCATGCTATGGTAAAGACTCAATTTGCAATTGACATGAAGGTCCTTCGATCAGATAATGGAGGGTAGTTTTTTAATAGAAAATTTCAAGCATATTTTCGACAACATGGACTAATCCATGAAACATAATGGCCACAAACCCCACAAAAAAATGGCGTCGCAGAGAGGAAAAATCGCCATATTTTAGAGATTGCTCGAACTCTACTTCTTGGCACAAATGTACCTAATCGTCGTTGGAATGATGTTGTTGCTACTGCTGTCTATTTATTGAATCGGATGCCTTCAAAAGTGTTGAATTTTAAGACCCCATTATAGGTCTTGTCAACTCATGTGCCTTTGCTGTCAATTCTCATGCTTCCTCATCGAGTTTTTGGATGTGTTGCATATGTCCATGTGCCTAAAAATCAACAGACCAAACTAGATCCTTGTGATATTCAGTGTGTGTTTTTGGCTATAGAATACATCAAAAAGGGTATAGGTGTTTTGATCCTATCACTAAACATATCTACACCTCCATGGATGTTACATTCTTGGAATCTGAACCTTTTTTTTCAAAAGACAATATCCAACTCAACTCTCCAGAGAGAGACTATAATTGAAGAGCCGAGTTAGTCTCCAGAAATTGAGTCTGTAAGGTTCGGCAGTGAAGAAGAATTGCTTGCCAGTAAAAAAGAACTAGTCAAGTCTGGTAGTGAAGAAGAACTACCAAACAGTGAAGAGGAACTACTCACCAATGAGGAATGTACTACACTAAATGTTCACCAACCTGATGAAGAAGCACAAGTGACCCCCCATTCTCATCTCAATACCTGAAGAATCTCCTTCTACTAAGAATATTCCTGAGGTAAGCCCCTATATAACTCATCCACATGATAACAACTTGAAAGTTTCTAGTGTTTTTAGTTATGTTTTACCTTTTAGACAGAATTGTGAAAAACCACCGAAAAGGTACTCTCTTGATGAGGAAGAAAGAAGGACTAGATATCCAATTGCAGATTGCGTGTCTACTGATAAAGTACCGAAGACCATCAAAACGTTTACACAAACATTGTCCTCCCATTACATCCCAAGCAATATTGAAGAAGCTCTGACTGATGCGAATTGGGTACAAGCAATTCAAGAGGAACTGGAGGCTTTGCAAAAAAACAAAACGTGGAAGTTAATGCCACTACCAGAAGGAAAGAAAATCGTCAGATGCAAGTGGTTGTTTTCTATAAAGTACAAAGCTGATGGATCAATTGACAAGTACAAAGCAAGGCTTGTGGCTAAAGGATTCACACAAACTTACGGTGTGGATTACTTAGAGACTTTCTCCCCATTTGCAAAATTAAATGCTGTTAGGGTGTTATTGTCCCTGACAGCAAATTTAAACTGGCCATTACACCACCTCGACGTGAAGAATGCCTTTCTCCATGTTGATCTTGAAGAAGAAGTCTACATGGATATTCCACCAGGTTACACCGTCTCCACAGGAGCAAAGTATGTGTGCAAATTGGAAAGAGCTTTGTACGGATTAAAGCAGTTACCTCGGGCATGGTTTGGCTGATTCAGCTCTACTATGAAGAAATATGGCTACCATCAAAGCAATTCTGACCACACACTCTTCCTAAAGCATCGAGAAGGGAAGGTGATTGCTCTACTTGTTTACGTTGATGACATGATTATCACTAGAGATGATGTTGAGGAAATCTCCAAACTTGAAAGACAATTGTCAACTGAATTTGAGATGAAGGATTTGGGAGGACTCAAATATTTTTTAGGGATTGAAGTGGCAAGATCAAAAAGAGGCATATTTCTTTCCCAAAGAAAATATGTGTTAGATTTGCTAGCAAAAGTGGGACTGTTGAATTGCAAGCCAGCAGATACTCCAATTGTTCAAAACCATGGACTTGGGTTGTATTCAGATTAGGCACCGACTGACAAAGGAAGGTACCAAAGACTAGTAGGGAAACTGATTTACTTTTCACACACTCGCCCTGACATTGCATATGCAGTAAGTGTAGTAAGTCAATTCATGCACTATCCAAAGGAGAGTCATATGGATGCAATATTTTGAATCCTTCACTACTTAAAGGGCTCACCAGGGAAAGGGTTGATGTTTACTAGAAATGGTCATTTAAATGTTGAATGCTATACGGATGCGGATTGGGCAGGGAATGTCATAGACCAAAAATCAACCTCAGGATACTTCACTTTTGTGAGAGGAAACTTGGTTAGATGGAGGAGCAAAAAACAAACGGTGGTGGCGCTGTCAAGTGCTGAAGCCGAATTTAGAGTTATGGCTAAAGGACTTTGTGAGCTTCTTTGGCTCCAAAAATTATTAACAGAGATGGGTTTATGTATGGTATTTAAAATGAATTTATTTTGTGACAACAAGGCTGCTATTGATATTTCCCACAACCCAGTTCAACATGACCGCACAAAGCATATTGAAGTGGATAGGCATTTCATAATGCAGAACCTTGAAGAAAAATCATTCGGTTTCCATTTGTTAGATCACAATACCAGTAGGCAGATGAACTTACAAAGGCAGTGTCTAGTAAAAAATTTCAAGACTCACTTGACAAGTTAGGTATCGAAGATATCTTCGCACCAACATGAGGTGGAGTATTGGCGTGAGTCAGCAAAATATGCATATATGGAAACTACAACTATGATGATTCCTTGATTTAGTCCTTAACTTGTGCCTCACATCTTGTATATCCAAATATAGGTCTTGAAATCTCTCTGTGTACTTGTATATATTCGGTACCAATGATGAATAAAATAACTTTTGATTGTTGTGTTTGACAATCCCACCTCTTTGGATAGAATTTGTAAATGAACAAATTTAATTAAAATTAATTTCTTTAATTTAATTAAGAATTTGAATATTTTAAAAAATTAGACTAAACGAAAGATTTGATTAAATTAAGGTTTACAAATTTTGTATCAAGCACATTGTAAAATCCACTTATGTCGTTTTGTCAAATCATTTTACATCAGTTAAAACATTAAAGCCATTTTATAGGATGGGGCTTATAGTCCTCTTACCACAATCTTCTTTATCTACTCTTGATAGTGTAGATAAAATCCATATAACCACTTTTAAATTTCAGGGTCAAAAAATTGTCAGCTCATTAAAATCTACTCAAGTCATTCTGTCAGACCATTTTACGTTAGCCAAATCATCAAAGACATATTATAGTGTGTGATTATATTCTTTTATTACAATCTCTTTTATTTGTTTTTAACAGTGGACGAATACGCAAACCACTTCGAAATATTAAGGTCAAAAAGCTACCCGTGCATTAAATTCTACTTAACTTATTTTATCTAACCATTTTACATTAGCCAAGCCATTAAAGCCATTTTATAGGTTAAGGCTATGACTTTTTTTTTATCACAGGCTCTCTTATCTACTTGTAATGATGTGGATGAATCCATATAACCCATACTTTATCTCGGGATCAAAAAATTGTAAGTGAGTCAGTGAACGTCACATGTCTTATGCTTGCTACAATGGTTGTGGAATTGCAAAAGCAATTCAAAGCTATGGAGACATTTGATATGATGAGGTATCTCAAGGAAATGTTGCAAGAACAAACTCGTCGAGAAAGGTTCTTGACAATGAATGCATTGAATGAGTGCAAGATGAGTCTTGCCACTTCTGTAAGTGCACATGTACTCAAGATGGATAGGTCATCTTGAACAACTTGAGAATTGGTTCTCCTCTATCAAAGGAGTCGGCCATAGATACGATCTTAGGGTCACTCCCTAATAATTATGACAAGTTTGCCATGAACTACAATGTGCACAACATGGATAAGTCCATCACCGAATTACTTGGTATGTTAAAGAATGCTGAGAAAAGCATTCCTAAGACCAAAGACGTGATTATGGTATAAAAGGGGAAAAAGGCAAACACCAAGGTATGGCTAAGCCAAAGAGTGTTGGCAAGGGAAAGGGTAAATCCAAGCCTAAAGCCTAAGCCAAGGATAACCAAGGCAAAAAAGGGAGTTTGTTTTCATTACCATAAAGATGGAAATTGGAAGAGAAATTGTAAACTCTACTTGGAAGAGCTAAAGAAGAAGGGAAGTGAGACTTATACTTCAGGTATTTTTGTTATAGAAATCAATATGTCTATTACTTCCTCATGGGTATTTGATACTGGATGTGGAACCCATATTTGTATTAACTTGCAAGGGTTGAGAAATAGTAGATCATTAATGAAAGACGAAGTGGACCTACGAGTGGGAAATGGAGCAAGAGTTGTTGTATTAGCTATAGGGACTTACTATTTGACTTTGCCTAGTGGACTTGTTTTACAATTATCGAATTGTTATTTTGTTCATACTATGAGTAAGAACATTATTTTCATTTCTTGTTTAGACAATGATTGTTTTTGTTTTATTGTTGAGAATAATAATCTTTCCATCTACAATGGAGACATTTGTTATGGTGTTCCAACAATATATTTTGGTCTCTATATTTTACACTTGGAACAAAGCAAACCCATCTATAACATTAATAAAAGGTTAAAATCAAATGATTTAAACCAAGCCTATTTTTTGTATTGTCGTTTAGGTCATGCAGGTGAGAAACGCATCTCAAAACTCCATAAAGCTGGATAACTTGACTCATTTGATTTTAAATTATTTGACACATATGAATATTTTTTGTTAGGCAAAATGACCAAAAGTCCTTTTACAAACAAAGGTGAAAGGGCCAATGATCTATTAGGCCTAACACATACTGATGTATGTGGACCTTTTAGTACAAGTGCTAGAGGAGGTTATTTGTATTTCATCACCTTCGCTAATGATTTCAGTAGGTATAAATTTGTCTATCTTATGAGACACAAATCTGAATCCTTTGAAAAGTTCAAGGAATTCAAAAGTGAAGTACAAAACCAACTTGGCAAGAATATCAAAGCACTTCAATCCGATCGAGGTGGAGAATATTTAAGCCAAGAGTTTGACAATCATCTTAAGGAGTGTGGGATTGTCTCACGACTTACTCCTAATGGAATGCCTTAATGGAATGGCGTGTCCAAAAGGAGAAATCGAACTCTATTAGATATGGTTCGATCAATGATGAGTCAAATAGATCTTCCAATCTCGTTTTAGAGTTATACCTTAGAAATTGCTGCTTTCATACTTAACCAAATTCTATCTAAAGTGGTTGAAAAAACACCATATGAGATATAGAATGGGAAAAAGCCCAAAATGTCTTTTCTAAAGATTTGGGGATGCGAAGATTTTGTGAAACGTTAAGTTTCAAAAAAGTTAGCACCTAAATCTGAAAAATGTGTATTTGTCGGGTATCCAAAGAAAACAAGAGGATACTACTTTTATAATAAATTCGAGAACAAAGTGTTTGTTACTCAAAACGGTGCATTTTTGGAAAAGGAGTTTATTTCCAAAAGGATTAGTGGGAGTAAAATACTTCTAGAAGAAATAAAAGAACCACAAATAGTCGTTGAAGATAGAATATAGATTCAAGATGACTCACAAGATGTTGTGGAGTCCGAATCTGTAACACAATGCCCAAGAAGGTCTGGTAGAACTCATCACGAGCCTGAGAGATATGAATTTCTCATAACTGACGATAAATGAATTGTTCTTGTAGACCACGATGAGTCTACAACCTACCAAGAGGCACTTATAGATCCAAATTCTGTAAGATGCATGAAGCCATGAAATCAAAAATGCAATATATGGATGACAACCAAGTTTAGAACTTGGTGGATCCACTTGAAGGAGCCAAAGTCATTGATTGCAAATGGCCTTACAAGTTAGAAGCCAATGGGATCTTCAAAGTAAGACTTGTTGCAAAAAGGTTTTAGACAAACTCATGGTATTGACTATGATGAAACCTTTTCACCAGTCATCATGCTCAAATCCATTAGGATTTGTCTTGCCATAGTAACATATTATGACTATGAGATATGACAAATGGATGTCAAAATTACTTTCCTAAATGGGAACTTCCTCAAGGATGTGTACATGACACAACCCAAGGGTTTTGTCGATCCTAAGAATCCTAGTAAGGTATGCAATCTTCAAAGATCCATTTATGGATTGAAGCAAGTATTCTGAAGTTGGAATCATCGTTTTGATGAAACAGTAAGAGTTTGGATTCATCAAGAATGAAGGTGAGCCTTGTGTATACAAGAAAGTTAGTGTGAGTGCGGTAGTGTTCTTAGTACTGTATGATAACAATATCTTAATCATTGGAAACGATGTTCCAACCTTGAAGAGTTTCAAGACTTGATTAAGAAAGTGTTTCGCAAAAAAAGACTTAGGTGAAGGCTCACTTATCCTAGAGATAGAAAATCTATAGAGATATATCTAAAAGGCTAATTGGACTAATTTAAAGTGTGTACGTTGATAAAAATGCTAAAAGGGATTTAGCATGCTGATTTCCAAGAAAGGAATGACCAATTCTACTATATAGTCTAAGTACATAGCTGCGTTGGACGCAACAAAAGAATTTGTTTGGCACAAGAAGTTTCATTACTGTTTTGGATGTCGTCCCAAGCCCACAAACCCAATAGACTTGTGTTGTGATTACACAAAGAACCAAGCACATACTTAGACATTTTCATCTTATTCGAAAGAAAGTTGAAAGATGTGATGTTAAGATATGCAAAGTTGACACCAATGACAATGTAGCGGATCCTTTGACAAAGGCTTCCCCAGAAATGAAACATGAAAGACTTGTTAGGACTTTGGGTGTTAGGTTCATTCCTGATTCGGACTAGTGCAAGTGGGAGATTGTTAGTTTTGTGCCCTAGTCCAGTCATTGATATACATTGTCATTACATTTATTATTTAATATAAAGGCATTTCATTTCATACTATGAAATATTATATTGTTTATGACAATAAAACTTCCATGAATAATTTATTCTTCCTTATGTCATCAAGTGTGTGACTTGATAGTAAAACCATAAGGTAAAAGAAATACTATTCTAAAGGTCCCTAATCGATTGTTATCATGGGAATGATAACAAGTTAAGGTTAGTATATTGCTAAGAGAATAATCAAATTTTACTGATTATGTATATGAGATATCACTTAGAATATAGATACATGTTAGGGAACATGTATTGGACTGACCTGTTATGAAAACACTTCATGGATCAATGTCACAAGTATCTTCCATACAGTGGTGATGTTTGAGTCATCTGACTGAAACTCACCATCGACTCCTACATGAGAAATTGCATGTTTTGACTTAGTCAAATATTATCCGTGATAAGGTAACAATAAATGCTATGATTGCATATGTCATGAATCTTATAGAGGAGTGATAGTGAGAGTGATGAATTTGTTCCTCTAATGAAGAGTGATATCTTTAGGCCACTTGATGAGTAGGATTGATGGAATGCATGCATACTCAAATGAATTGATAAAAGGGTTTATCAATGTCATTTGTATATCAATCTACTTGGGATCAAGAAACGCATTAAGCAATATAAGGTTGACACGTGACCATGCCTTATACTTAATATAGATATCGTGAGACAAAAAGGACTAAATATCAAACTGTGAAATGTGAACTCGGATTACCGATGCCATTCGATTTTGGGTTGTCATAATGTATTACTATATACCGCTTATAGACTTTAGGTCCAGGTGTTTGGGACGAGGCCCATTGCCAAATTCGAGTAGGCCTATTATGCCACACACAAGAACGATTTAGATTGGTTCACAAATATTTTCTCTCATGGTAATTAAATTATTAGTATGATTAATTTGATTAATCATTAATA
>CAODLS010373138.1:0-11446 GCA_948243855.1 Flueggea neowawraea
TATTTCAATTTTCATTCACTATAAGACATTTATGAAAGCATAATTTCTTGACCGACCTTATTTGTGTTGGGTCTTATTTAAGTTCAATACGTCATCGAAACTAACGGTGATCGAGTATGCTCGGCATCGCGTTCCACATCCCGACTGTAGGTGGAAGATGGCCGATCCCGCCAAGCTTGAAATTGTTACGGTCTATAAGCAACCCGACCCGCATCTGTGGGATAGGGTAAGTAAGCCTCTCATTACTCTCTATCATTTGTTAAACAACAATCAAGAACTTCTTATGTGCATTTCTAATTCAAATAAACTCAATAACGAGGTGGACTAATTGTTTCTTTGCAATGTGTGCAAATGCGCATTGGACAGTCGCCGAGAAGGAACTGTTGCAGGGTGAAGGAGTCAAAGAAGAAAGGAAGCAGCATTGTGATTGATGTAGGAGTATGTAGGGAAGGTGAGATTAGTGAAGTATAAATATAATTGAAACGCTAATCTCACAAATATTGGAGGTAGCTTCTTCTCTCCACTCGCATTGAATTTATTTATTGGAAGTTTGCCAATTATGTAGGTGAAATGCAAAGTAGACGCTTTGACAGAATCATCAGAAAGCAGAGATATGTTAATGTATAAAGTGTCTTTTAGTTCAACATACGTTTAACACATGTTCCATTGTTCCTAATTAGTTCTTTATTCGTTGTCAAAAAAAAAAAGTTCTTTATTAGAAATTAGAATTATTATTCTCTGCAGAACACGTGCAAAACCTTGATTTTCTCAATTCTTTTATGGTATATATTTACAATTTAACTTAGTTTATTGTAAGAATTAACAGTATCATTCCAGGGCATGTGAGAGGCATAAACATGAGAAGAACAAAAGACTTATATGATGTAAAGTTGACCACATGAGGAGATGTTGGCTTACGATTCCCAATACGAAATTATTTTTCATTGTCAAATTGAGCATCATGTTGTTTCAGAAAGTCTCTCTTAGTTTGACCATTTCCACTTCTTCTTTTTAACTTATAAAGCATAAAGCCAGAATTTAGGGTGTGAATGATTTATGAGTTGCTATCACCGAAAAATGTCTATAAAAAAAAAGCAAGATTCTGTGTGATCCAAATTTCTGATCAGCAGGGGTCCTTCAGCTTCGGAAGGTGTCCCTAATGCTTCTATAGACTATACTATACATATTTGTTTCTGGCATTTTAAAAAATTCTTCCCTTCTTCACAAACAGGGCCGTCAATAATGGCACCACGGTAAAGTGCAAACAGAAAAACAGTTTTTCACTAGATCACACAAAAAAAAAGAAAACCAGTATTCGAACTAGTATTAAACAAGCAAGAGGGGCCATGAACCATTATTGCAAGCATTGGGTATGGGCAGTGAAATCATTAATTATTGGTCGACGGCCATTGAAGTAAAGGACCCACTTCATAGTGTGCAGGTTCTGTTGTTTATTAAATAGAGAAAAATCTTTGCTGAAAAAAGAAAAACAGAAAAACCTTTTGGAAAATAATGGACTAAACTTTTATATTATAAAATACAAAGGAAATAATTACTTAAACTGTTTTTTAATCAAAATGGGACTCTTTGTACAGACATTACTTGATCTTACCAACTGCCTTCTCGGTTGTGGCTCCATTTGGAAAGGACCTTATGAATACTGTTGATTACATAATGTCATTTCCCGGATTTTTTTTCTACACCGTCACTTTCTTCATTATTTTGTTCCTTCTATTTTATGGGCCTATGTGGGAGCAAACTTTAAATATAGAGCAAAGTCAACTCCGACCATACTCTATTTCTTGCTGTAAAAATAGAGTTTGTTATAGTGCCACTCTAATTTTGGAGTGTTACCTTAGCAACTCTATTCTTCTTTTTTTTTTCTGAGGCCATCTATTAATTAATTTATAACAGATTCAAGTATTAATTGGAACAAGATGAAAATGTCCGATTTGAACAATTTATTGGATAATATAAACAAATCAAGAATAAAAATACTTATATTTCACTTCATAATGCATTGATCGAACATTTGTGAAAATAATATACGAATTCAGAAGATCTTTGAATAATTGTGTTATTTTTTTTCCAATTGTTGTTGTGTGTATTTTTAAGAATTTCGCAGTGTAATGTAAAGTTTGTTTATTTGTGATTTTTATTATTAATTCTTAATGAAAAATTATATTACGATTATATTTTACTTAATTGTTAATCAAAAAAAATAATATATATAAAATAAAATGTCAATCTATAATCTTATTAAACAACAAAATTTATTTTTTTAATAAATAATTCAATAAAAATTAAATTTATGTTTAGTTTGTGAAAAAATAATAATAGAAAATGTGATTTGAAAGGAATATTGAAATAATATTCTTGTTAGAGTTAGAAATAAAATTGTTAGTTGGAGATACTGTTTACTGTAAATATTATATTTTTAAAGAAAGTTAATATTAAATAATTTTTAAATAATAAAAAATATAAAAAAAGAATATATCTTTTAAAATTACATACGAAATATTAAATGTCAAAAATATGCTAAATTCTACTTTTGTCAAACAAGGCCATACATTTATTGTTAAAATATTTTAAATATTTTTTTTGTCAAGAAAATCTCTAATTCATAATAAATTAATATGTAATGTATTAGCCCTTTTGATTATAATACTGTTGAAAATTTATCGTCGTAGGGTGATATAACAATTTTAGAATTTCAACTTAATTGTAGCTTTTTAATATAGTATTTAAATTGTTCATTTATTTTTAATTTTGACTATTTTATTAGTGTTCAAGTTATATTAAATTACCTTGTAATTAAACTACTATTAGATTAAAATTGTGGTGTGAAAAATTGAATTCTTGATCTCCTCTTTCCAAATAATCTCCATTTGATTCCTAACAATAGCATTAATTTTTGAATGAAAAAGTTAGTTTCGAAATTATTAAAGGAAAACGTGACATAAATTAGAATAATTTGGAATAATTACAAAAAAATGTTTTATGAAATCCATAGAAGAGATATCTCTTTCCCTAAATAATTTTGGGGAAATTATACAAAATAGGGTTTTAACATGAAAATGTTATAAGAACATCCGCAAATGCCCTTGTATAGATATTAATAGTGGTCTTTCGTTTGAAAATAAATTCGAATTTTGATAACTAAACCAGACAGTGTCTGTTGTTTGACCGCTATATTGCTTTTCTTTATTCCCTACCAAATTAGTGGTTTTAAAGCTACTCATAATTCACAGTTTTTGAAGTCGTTTCGTTGAACGTCTGTTCAGTATTTTTATTGTTATTTTATTAAAGTCCTCAGTTCCTAACCCCTCAGTTTTTTCATCCGTAACCCATGAGCTACTTTAAGAGTCTCTCGGAACACTTACTCAGTTTTTCACTAAAAACAATTTTATTTTAATCTCATTAGATTAAATTTAATTATTGGATCAAAATGATCAAACGATTAAATTTTGTTTAGAAAAAAGTATGTACGTATCAGTACGGGGCCTTATAGCCTATTTTTCTATAAAAAGACAGACTACGATATAAAAATAAAATAACACGTCTACATTCAGATTCTAGCTGTGATGTGAGCAGCTTAAGAGAGAGAAAAATGGGCGGAGATGAAGGACTTCGGTTGGCGGTTGTTGGAACGTAGGCAGCAAGGGCCTACACCAAAGACTACTAGCCCACTTTTACCTCATAACGTACCAGATTCACTACATACTGTGATGTGAATCAACAGATGTCTTCGTCGGAGCCATGTGTCGGTTGCAATACCCGCCTCTTTTTATAATAGATCCTGAGCCCCATAAAAAAAAAGATTTATCTTATATCTTCATTTTTTTAAAAAAAATCTCATCCATTGAATGCCTTACATCAAAGATTTTATAATTTTAAGTACAAATATTTACTAATTTAGCCATCTATCTTTGACAATTGCAATACACATCTACACCTAAAAATTACTTTTAATATATAAAACCAACTGCAAGTAATTATTTTTTCAATAGTATTTTTTGTCTGTCGCTTGTGCTCGTACATATTTTGGGTATGGGTTTGACGATCTCTTGTGTAAGAGGGAGACCAGGAGTGTGATGTTACAAAATTGCGGTCTCTTTTCGTTGATAATGAGTCGTGGGTGTCTGTACTCGGTGACTTCCGTCTTGAACATTCTTGCGGCGGGCAGGATTAGTACACGTTGCCCGTGCTGAAAAGAGGTACAATCAAGCCAAATTGAGTTTTGGGAGAGTTTAAAATTGACAAGAAGAATTTGAGTTCAAACTCAACCTCAAGTTTGCCCCAAGTTTTACATTACCCTTAAACTTGATTTGTTTAAAATTTGGAGTACTCAAGCTAAAAACTAGTCTAATAAAATCTATGGCACCATACATGTTTAACAGTAGAGTTTTCATGGTCAAGTTAAGAGTAGATACTTACCAAGCATCAAACCGATACCGATGGGCTACAATGCCATATTGTTGGACTCGTCACCACTAACTAGTACCATCAAGGCTTTGCCACTAAAGGAGCTCACAAATGGGCTAATCCATGCAGACAGCGTCCAAGATGCGCTGAATTCGAAGTTGCCACCCGATGGGCCAATGCAAATAAGGTTGACGGTTTTGGGCAAACCTGAGTCGAGTCGAAACAGATTCTGCCCCATATTGAGCAAGATACGCCTCGTTTGGTAGTACTCACTCTGAAGAACAATCTTCCAACTTCTTAAAGTTAATTCACAACTTTTATATCGGTGAATTTATAAAAATTAAGTCATCAATACTTTTAAACATCATTTAATTTATTTATTTATTATAACGCTGTCCGTTCAAACTCACATCTCTAAGATGTGAGTGTAGTTTTTTTACCAGTAGGACAACCACAATACAGTTAGTCTATCTTTAGTTTTTTTTTTTTAAAAGACTCTTCTCTATGGACTGTATATCTATCAAATCAAAAAATATGACTAACACCTTTTTTCCACTTTAGAATGCATGGAATAATATATGCTTTTTTAAGGTAAAGACGATTTATCATTTCAAAAAAGAAAAAAGACGATTTATTAATATGAATTGTTCTGCTGTCACAGTGCCATACACATAATAATGCAACTTATTTGATAGTTGATACTAATATTTTGTTTAAGTTCACGCATTTCCAACTGAGAATCCACCATAGCTACTTATGATGATAAAATCAATTATATATATCCTGGTTTAGAAATGATTTCTGACATATTGAATTTGTATTTTATCAATAGATATATAGATCCTTAGTGTTCCTGTTATAAATAAAATAAAATGCCAAAAAAAGAAGCTTTATGAGAAGAAATTTCACATAAGCGGATATATATGTTCTGAATGCATCTGAAAAAACTATATTAAAAAGAAAAACTCTGCAACAACAAAATTATAAGTTGCATGACTTTCCACAGTGAGTTTTCCAACCAAATAAGGCGTTAAAATAGAGGTGCAACGTCCAGTTTTGAGAAAAATTGATTGGGTACTTTTGATTGAAAAAATTCCCTTTCTTTTTGGGCAGTGACTAATCTCTAGTAGTAGCATTGACGTGAAATTTATTTATTTATGGTTTCACTTTTAAGGGTATGTTTAGTATAAGGTTAAAACGTGATAAAAATTATGCCATTAATGTTATAACCAGAGAAGCTTTCTTTTTACTCCTTCTCTCATTTTATTATTTATGTTGTTTTTCATCACATTGAGGATAATGTGAATTTTAAGTGTGGAGAAGGGGATTTGTGTTTGTGTTATTTTTCCGTTTATGTTTTTTTATTTTTTCGTGAATTTTTCAAGTTTGTGTGACATGGTTTGCTTGTTTGTCACATAGCTGCATGTGTTGCATATCATATTTTGTCTTTTTTGCATGCACTTTTAGTAGTGTAACACATTTTAGCATGATCATGCCTTAATTGCCGCCCAGAACTTTTGTATCATGTGTGACCATATTTTAATTTTATCATTGCATTTGTATGTTGCATATGTAATTTCCCTTCTCATTATTGCTGTGTTTTGTGCAAGCTTGTCTTTGAACATTCGATGATTTGAAGCTTTAGGTATCTTAAGGTCCAAAATCCCTCATATACCCATTTGTGTGAAACTTGAGTCGTTATGCATCTTAACTTCAGGATACAACAGGCCCTAGTAATAAAGCCAAAAAGGATTGGCTTAGATTCACACAAACACATGTGAGAATTTCGAGACTTAAACAATCTATATTTTCTTATTGTGTGATTTATCATTCATAGTAGGATACTAAAAGGAAAAAGGATAACATAATGGTTTAGCAAATAATGTTTTTCATCATTTTGGTTTAACAAAATGGTTTAATAAAAGTCCCTCAACTTAGGGTTAAACTTGAGTCTCCATGTTGTGTGATTTTTGTTAAACCATTGTGTTAAATCGAAACGATGAAAAGCATTATTTGTTAAACCATTGTGTTATCCTTTTTCCTTTCAGTGTCCACCCTATTGGGATTTGTTCTAGAGTATATTTCGAAGACCACGTCATTTTAATTGGAACATCGAAACGATGAAAAGTATTGTTTGTTAAACCATTGTGTTATCCTTTTTCCTTTGAGTATCCACCATTTTATATTTACCCATTATTTACCCCTTTGAGCCTTGACCTTTTCTTGTTTAAACCCATTTAACCATCCTTAATTTGTTCAAGATCTTCCACCTTTGAACCCTAAGTTGAGGAATTTTTATTTGTGATACATTGCCAATATAATTTTTGTGTTAATGCTTGGAGTTATTTTGATATTATACATGTCTTGTCTATGATTTTTATGCTTATTTTGTAGTTAAAACATGGCTATCCAGCTTTGTCATAAGTGTTGAAATGTGGCATTGCTTTGCTTAAAAAAAAGAAAAAACAAGAAGAGAAAAAAATGAAATAAAAAAAGGAAGAAAATTGAAAAAATGTATGTGATGAGTGATAATAAAGTAAAGAAACGCAGGAAAAAGCAAGTTAATTGTTTTTGAGCAGCCTTATTTTGTTAAGAATGGACGAGTATTTATTTATTTTTGCATTAGTTTGGTACGTGTATGTTATGGCAATGTATCACTTGCTCTCATTATTTTCTCTCTCAACTTATTAACCATTGTTTTTAGCCCTATTACGAGCCTGAGTAAAACCCTTTTTGATCTGTGTTTTGGTTGAATTTTCTAAGTGGTTACGATTTTACTTTGTGCCAAATTTTGGAAAGGCTTGATATGAGTTGATTTGAGCATTAATTATTCACCTAAACACCTTGAGAGATGAATTATTATCTAGTGAGGGTGTGAATTGGGCTATTCCTTTGGGGGGTATTACTAGTGTGGAGACAGTCTTTTTGATACTGTTGGTTATCCTAACGATAGTTGTGTTCTGTCTTGAATATTCGATGCATATTGATTTGGGTGTTACACTATGTGGGGGTAAAAAGGGTGATTGAAGTTTAAGGTTCTTAATAGTTTTGAATTGTTGAACGCTTGAGGACAAACATTGTGTAAGTGTGGGGAGATTTGATAGGTTGCACTTTATACATGTTTTATGTTGAATTTTCGTGTTTGTTTTGCATTATAAATTGTGTTATTCGTGTATTTTTATGTGTTTATTGCTTCTTTGGTTGTTTAGGTGAATATTGGTGAATTTTGGAGAGATTGGAGTTATTTCTTGAGCATTTCAGGAGTTGACTGTACTTTGGCGTGACCACGCCATAGTAGGCGTTTTTGACTAGGTTGGCTTTTCTTAATTTGGCTGCCTACTGGACTATTGTGCCTCGATTTTAGAGCCTCATGAATGTGCTAAAAGGCTTTAGACTCAGTTTTATTGCTGGAATAATATTTAGAATTGTTATTATTATTTTATTAGCTATATTTAAGGAGACTTAGGTTTTTCTAATGAGGACTCATATAAAAAATGGATTTATCTCCTTTTTGGCATTCCTTCTTCTCTCGCTGGATACTCTGAACACCGAACATCAGCTTCTATCAACTTTTGTGGCTTTCTTCCATTATCATATGTAATTAATCATCTTTCTCTAGTTAAGGTACTTTCGAAGTTCAATTCATTAACATTGTGAGACTTTTGTTTTAATTGTTATAAAGTATTTCGAGTATTTATTCAGTTTCTATACCTTAATTCTTTTATTATTATTTCGATTGATTGATTGACAAGGACTCGTTGGTTGATTGATTGAGATAATATATTGTTATTTAAGATTAATAGTGTATCACATCAGTCCTAATTTAGGTAACGAATAACGTGAATTTATGTATTGGACATTGTTCATTGTTATGGAACTGAATAATCTGATTTAAATGAATCACGGCGTTTCCGGATTCACTAGCTAGGATATATGTCTCTTTAGTTCTTACTGCTGTCATAGATTAAACTTTTTCAGGGCGTTACGGGGGTTTTCTAGTGATTAGGAAAATGGTCTGTAGGATGCCCCGAGGCTATCGAGAAATTAAGAAGAAATCAGTTAATTGAGTTTGTTACTGTTAACTATAACTCTATCTATTTAAATACTTTATATTGATCTTTTGAGTTTGTGATCAACTAATTGGATTGAACGAAAAAGTGCTTTAGCTGGTTTTTTATTATTATTGAATTCTTGTCATTTTCATTACTGTTGTTTATTCCTCTGTTGCGGATTTTTATTTCTGTTACTTTTCCATCTTGGCTTCATTTAAATTTTCAATTATTTTATTTTATTCTTTTGTTTTAGCAAATAAACGATTTCTCATCAGTCTCTATAGATCGACCCTACTCACCGCTTTACTCATTTTATTGTTCTAAGCATGTTAATATTATTTTGATCGGTTGGCATCTCATGTAAACACTGGTTTAATCATAAATCGGTGAGAAGCACTAAAAATTTTGAATTTTCCTATAGCTAAACTTATTGAGAAAATTGCAAAAAAAAGGACTTAGTTTATGCACAAGTGGATCGGCTAGTCAAGATCAAGAAAATTATTACCCTTTGACAGCAAAATAGATTGCGAATTACAATGCGTACTCTCCAATGTGGATTTAGCTCCAAGTTTGTTGAATTGGAAATTGGATGAAGTGATAACGAAGAGGATAACAATCAAACTTTTTTTAAAGTAGAAAAGTTCAACCTTACACGTTCATAATACTTTAACTATTATTTCAAATTAAATTCTAAACTGCTTTAACAGTGGGGACGGCTTTAGCACCGACACGGATCTGTATATTAATTGAGTTAAATTTTAAGGATTGATAGTACTTAGATAATGCATGTATCCAAGTACTTTAATTAGTAAATTAGAAATTTTTTTAACATGAGAAATAAAAATGGTACATATATGTGATTCCATATAGATAGAATACAAAAAACGGCTTAGAAATGAAAGCAAGAATGGTGAAGTTGGAGGATCATTTCAGTCGTAGAAAACAGAATGCGGAAAATGAAATAGTATACCACCAAAAAAAGGCAGTTAATAAAGGCAACTTTCGAAGAGCAAAAGCAGTAGCATAAACCGTGCCAAAAGTTGACAAATCATAAAAGCAAAACCCAAATTCTAATGTGGCATCAAAAATCATGTTCATCAATTTGATCAATTAGGACCACTCTCTAAACCCATGAATATGATATTTTGTAATTTGTATTGCAATTGTCTTAATCTCCAAAACTAATAAGGGCGACCCAACCAATTTGCGTTTTTTCACTTAATTTGTCCTCATAGAAAACCCAAAATTCCAAAACTAATAAATAAGAATAATATCTAGATATTAGCCTCTTTATAAAATCAAAACACCAATTAAACAAGAGCCATAAATGATTCAATCACACCACCGTGTAAGGCAATCACTAAGGGAGAGCAAGAGAGAGATATCTACTTAGCTTTTTTCTTTTATTGAATCACTTAATATATAGATATTATTTTGATATTTGATAAATCTTGATTCACAGTAAGTAAAACTCTTGTAATTAAGTGACAAAGCTCCCTTCATGAGTTTTTATAATTTTCTTGTACTTGAGAAGGATTTGAACTCAAAATTTCTGATTAAAGAAATAGAAATTTTATTATTTTTTCACAATTTTTTTTCAAAACTTGCAAAACGTGATAATAATTTGAAAAAATAGAGTCTAATTCAAATAAGGAAAAACAAAAACACAATATGCGTATCACCTCGCATCAATCACTTCCATTTCCAATTACCCTAAAAATAAATAAAAACGTGTTCTTTTGCAATAGAGAGGAATCAAAAACAAAAAATGCAAAACTATTTCTAGCTGTGGAATTATAACTAACTCCCAACAAAGAGTATTCTTTCTTCACCACCTATATATGAACTTTCATGTCTATATATAGAGTATTAATTAATTTATCTTTTACACCTAAACTAACACAACTTCAACCCTCATCATCACCCTTTGATTATGCCATCAAGACCGTACGATCTGCATATTTTCCTTAGTCAACCTCATCCAGCCAAGTCATGCAACAGTTGAGCACCCATCAAATTTCTATATGGCAAATTTTGTCCTTCACCATCTAGAAGTGAGTAATGAACTTGTTGGCAATCTTCAATTTGGTCCCTAGAGTAAAACAGTGAGCCTTGAGAGGCCGGAGAGAATGCTAAACTCACACCACTCCCTCCATGTTGTTGTAACCCTAACGTCAATGACACACCACCACCACCACCATTGAAATTTTGATGACTAGAGCTGTGATCATTTCCATAAGAGACCCCACCACCAGCTTGGTGATTGTAAGATGAGAAATCCAACTCCATGTAAGACCCAAAATTCTGATTTTGGTGATGATGCACGTGATGATGGTTTTGGAAAGCTTTGTTGCTCTTTGAAGTGTCATTCTTATCTGGGTTATTAGCAGTGGTGATGATGGACGACAAGCTTTCCGAATCGATTCGAACCAGTTGATCAGCCGTTGGTTTTTGATCAGTTGATGAAATGTTTTGATGATTCGGTCGATTGTTATTGTTGTTATCATCAAGATCATTGCTGATACCATCGGAGGAAGCCATGTTGTTGTCTTGTTCTTTCAATTCTTCCATGTACATTTCTTCCACCATAGGTTTCCACAGCCTCACTCTTGCATTAATAAACCAGTTCGATACCTATTTGAAACCATACACATGTAACGAAAAAAATAAATACATTATATAATAATTACCCTCTTAATCATGAACCATATGAATTAATTTAATAATGTTTTCATTATTTTAAAATTCCAGATCCTGAGAAGATTATAATTGTACTCCATTGATAATATAAAATAATTCTGGGGATCATTAAAATAATCAAAACTACGGAAAATAAGATGTGGACATGCCTGGCTTCTTGAGAGACCTGTTTGTCGAGCTAAGATATGTTTATCAACATCGCTTGGGTACCTGCAAGGCTTTGTTTGGATCAGTAAGTTGAATATTCTTCAAAAATATTCTATTTTTTC
>CAODLS010373174.1:0-11410 GCA_948243855.1 Flueggea neowawraea
GTTTGGAGCCTTGAATCTACAGATTTGATGAGTTATTGTGTTGGCTAGGGTTAGGTTCGATTTTGATGATTTTTGTGATGATTTGGAGTTTGTTTGATGAGATTGATGGTAGATTAATGCTTCTAAAGGTGTTTAGGAGCCATGTAGGTGATTGGTTACATCGGGTATTGATCGAATCGAAAGTATAATATTTTTTAGAATGAAACTTTATGTTTTGCCATTTTTGTAATTTCTGGAAAGTTGAAGTCAGATTTGTAATTTCAAAAACTTGAGCTCTAAAAATGTAATTTTAGAAAAGTTAATGTATAGATTTGTAATTTCTAGAATTATGGGAACTAACTTGTAATTTTACAAGTTAAGAATTAAAGAGTAATTTCTGAGGGTTTAGGAATGAATTTGAAAATTCTAACTTATGGAGGACCTCTTGGTAGTTTAAGGACCCTTTGACGACTAATTGGTAAATTCTAAAAAGTTTGAGGGCTAAAGCATGATTTTAAAGAGGTCGGGGACCAAACTGTAATTTTACGTAGGCTTTGAATTTCGAGTCGGAAGTGATGGATTCACTTTCGGATTGAATTTTGAGCGACTTTGAGGGTTGCACATGCATGTGCACGCATTTTGGTATAGTCATAGTATCAGTGTCTCATACATCATTGTTTCTGATCCGTTATTATTCTGATGTGTTGTTTCAGCTCAGTCCATTTCTGAGGTGACCAGAAGTGACCAGCCATCGACCGACGGTCAGTGTTATGGAGTTTGGAAGCTCGGCATCCAGATGAGTGGATGACAGCTTCAGACACATAGGTTGTGTCTCTTCTACTTATATGTTTTTGTTGTGCTATCACCATAGTATGTAAATTGGACTAATCTAAGGATTGGTTAATTTAATAAATTGGATTATGTGAATGAATAGTCACCACTTTATTTTTGGAAACTTACGTATATATATGAATATATATGTATATGTTTTTAATGCTGAGTGCATGCTATGTTTTTGGATGTTATGGTTTTCGAATGGATATTCAAACTCTGTGTTTGATAAACTGATATATATTTGTGTATATATCATTTCCCTCTGTTTTGATCATGATCTGAACATTTTGTTATTTGAACCCTACTTGGCATTTTGACATGTTTGTCTGTAAATGGTATTTGACTGAATTTTCGAATATCTTTTCGAAATAAAGATTATGTTTCTGAATTTGAATTATGGAATTGTTTTGGAAAATCGGTTACTTTGTTTTTGGACTGTGATATATAAGTTATATCTTATATATCTTATTGCTTTCGATATACTGGGTCGCACGACTGATTGTTATTGGATTTAAACTATACTATGTATATGTTTTGGAGACGGGACACCTTCGCTACAGGGTTCGTAGCCTTTGGTATACCAAGGATTGTTATACCCAGCTACCAAGGTTGTCGGTAGCCATGTGTCCTGATCAGACGCATGATTTGTTATTGGATTAGTGGCAAAGTCCGCAATCATTATTGAGGTGGTAGAGTGACGCATATCACACCACGATTGTTATTGTTACCGGTCCCTTATCCGTGGTATATGTTTTTGACTGATATCTACGAGATATGTTTTGAATTTGAAAATATTATTATTATTATGCCTACGTGACGAAACTTTGTTTCTGAAATTTCTAGCAAGGCTGGAGAGGTTTTTGAACTCTGAACTGGAGTTTTCGATAAAAAGATAAAAAGGGTTTTTGATTTCTGAAATCTTTGGTAGAAATTTAAAAAGGGTTTACTTTGAAATCCTTGATAAGTATAAAACGGTTTCTGAAAAGGTTATGTTTTTTTTTTGGAAAACATATTACCTTGATAAACTTTGAAACTATTCTGAAAAGATTTTGGTTTAGTTTTTGAATGTTTTCGTGCATGTTGTTTGCTTTGATTGTGAACGATTTTGAAGCAGTTTTTCAATCGCTATTACATATGTAGCGTGTATATATATGTTGATTATATCTGCATATGGTATTTTTGAACTGTTTTCAAAACAGTCCTTGTGAGGCACGTATGAGGCGATCTGGAGTGTTGTCCCTCACTGGGTTTGACTCTCTATTTCTTTGTTTTGTCCCTGTGTTTCATCATCGTGTAAGTGATCTTTGAGGACAGTGATCTTTGGCATTTGATGCTCAGTGAGGTAGTCTGGCTTTGTGGTCAGTGCCCTTTCATTCAGGCCCCGTTTGTATGATTTGTCAGAGGCTCCACACCGGGTTTCTGTGGGAATTGTTATTGTTTTCGTTATCGTTTTTGAGATTTCAAATGTTTTTAATTTGAAATATTTTCCACACTTAATACTGTATATATATATATATATATATATTTGTTTTGTTAAATGAGGATTAAACCTTTATTTTTTTTTATTATTTTATTAAAAATATGATTTTGGGTAATAGTTCTGTATATTGAGGCTTGTGCGAGTTGGGTCGGACTCCCATAGACGGTTCACCTCGTACGCCGGTCATGTTCCCGGGAATGGATCGTGACACGTTGAGCCGAAATCAACCACATTATATTGGCCTTGTTGGATTGAGCTGTAATCAATCGTCGAGATAGTGAAAAACCTAAGTGAGACTTAGTTAGTGGAGGTAGGCATCGAGTTGGCCGAATCACTATAAATTCTTGGTGCTGATTTTTCGTTTTTTTTCAAGTCGCTTTCGCTCTCCAAAATCAACTAAGGTATAAACCGAAATTCTCCAACATCTATGTGCCACATGAAAACCTACACGAATGTAGGAATCACAAGTGGATGAAGAAGACAATCTCCTTCCTTTGGCTATAAAGGTCAACAGTCTAACTCTTCCTCTAAAGAAAGAAGATGTTATATGTATGGTGCATTTCGTGACTACAACTAATGTAATGTCTAATTATAATTATGATTTAGATGCACTCTTTTAAAGTGGTACTAGGTGAGCTTTCTTAAAATATATATAAAGCCCATATGTTCACTTATTCAGGTAGGGTTTAACCTAATTGAGTTGAGTTCATGAGCAAGATAACCGAATTTTGACCAAATTGGATTTAAACCAATCGATCCGTCATGTATGGACCATGTTTTCCAACAAACAATTCAATACAGTATCACTAACCAATTTACCAATTTTAGTTGATTAAAACAACGTCACTGATATGGTGTACTTGAGAAAAATCTTCTTACAAGTAGGGTTAATTTGGGGATAACTTAAATTAAGATTACAATGCCATTTTTGTTTTATCTAATATATGAAATCTATTATGGAATGAGGTTTTTATATTAATAATAACTTGTTTTGATTATATTAACAATCTGTCACAATTGTCCACTCGTTAATTACTTAATTTGTTATATATTGATTATTTAACATGCTACACAAGCCAACAGAGAAAATATGTCCAACTGTAATAGATACAAAATAAAGTTCAAAAAAATATTACTGATTATCTAGCAAAACAAATATATATAAGCATTTAAGCAAATGTCTATTTTAAGTTGCTCCATTATGGAACTAAATTTTCACAATTTTATTTCTTAAAAGACGTCTCATTAGTTTGAGATGACTTAAGAACTTAAGTGAACTTTGGGCTCAATTCTTAAGTGATGTGAAATGATAGCAATATCCCTTAATTGAGGTTAGGAGGCTTGGGATACTTTATTATAATTCTAACATACGACACTAATTGTTGAAGATCATATCTCACCACGATCAATAGATCCCCTATTGGCATATTATCTACTTTGGACCCTTATGGTTTTGTTCTCCAAAATAAATATCAGTAGTTTGAGAGATGTTGATGCTTATAAATGACTTTTAGCATTGACTCTAAGTGATATGAGATTATGACATTATACTAAGTAATATTATTATTTAACATATAGTCCTTTTCGGGACATCCGATAAAACATTTATTTAACATATATTATATAGATTTAGCATATAAAACCTTGAATTTAGTATACATATTTGACAAATTCAAAATCAAATCATCACCGATAAAAACTTTAGAATATCATATGGTCTGTAATTTTTAATTTGTTCATTTTTTTGATAGATTAATTTCTTCAGCTTATTATTTATTAATATATAATTCAAATTTATTTTGTATTCTTCCTCTAGTAAGCCAAACGAGGGCTTAACCTTATTTTTTTGTCAATAACAAGGTCCTAACAGTAGTCCAAACACTTGCCTGACCTTGTCCACGAGCCGAAGAGAGAGCGTGGATTTAAGTCCTCCAAGAAAAGGACAATGTAAGCCATTGAGTTTGGGAAATGGTTTCAACTTTCAAAGATCAAAATGGATTTGAAATCTAATTAAGTAAACACAGAATCTAACCACTGGCATTTTGTTTAAACTCTTTATGGGTTCTCTTCAAAAAAAAAAAAAACTCTTTATGGGTTCTCTTCTGTGGACCCAATTAAAAGCTTCTTTTTTTTTTTCTCTTTGCTTTCTTCAGCCGTCAATATCTTTCGAGTTGCGGCAAAGCACCAGTAGGTGAAGATGATTGCGCGATCCAAGTTCTATACGCCGACCCTCATGCCCACCATGATCGTGCTCCGGTTCTATGTTGTAATCTGTACGTGTAGGTGAACACTGAACCCCGTGGAAAATTGAATCTTTTTGAGAAGTTAGATGTCTAGTCTCTTAAGTTTGTTATAACTGTAAAAACGTCCCTGTAACTTGACAACTATAGTAATTAGTCCCTCAAGTATTGCTTTATAAATTAATTTGGTCCTTCTGTTAGAGCATTCCAATAGGCTCAATAAAAGAGCCTCCTTCCACATTATATGGAGCTATATGTCGCACAATGTTGAACAACTATGATTATGTTCAAAGGTAGGACCAAGATTTCAAACAAGAAGGAGCGATATTGAATTAATGTAGTATATACAAAAATAACATTAGTTATCGTTAGGATTGAAGGTAAGGTGGGGGAGGGGAGAGCAAGGGGAATAGTAAGGTTTCTTCCATTGAGATAATAATGCATGGATGAAAAATGTGGAAGGAAGATGAAGAGGAATGAAGACCTTTTAAGATGAAAGGGGGCGATAGGAATAAAGACAAGAAAAAGGAACATTTCTTCTCTGTGTTGCGAATCAAAACATTATTACAAAGGGAAATATAAGGAATTGGTTTAATTACTTTAACATGTTATTGATTGATTGCATTCTAAAATTCCACGCCCATCCTGTTGCCAAATCAACATTTTAGATAAAATTATCCGCTTTCTAAAATTGCATCTCTTGCGCTATTATATTTAGTAATGATAGTGGTCAGTGATGCATGTGTTATAAGAAGCACAATGATTGATGAGTGTCAAACCAACAAATTAATTCCTACTAAAAATAAAGATTCTGTATATAGCAGTGAGCATTGTCGAATCCACAGAAATTAATAAAACTTATTTACTTGCCGAAAACAAAGATAAAATAAAGTTGAAAAAATAAGAGTGAAGTCGAGAATGTAAAGAAACTAAATTAGAGATTGCAATTGGAAAAACAATAAAAATGCAACAATGAAAATGTAATACCCCGCTCATTCCGGCTAGGTTTCTATAGCTTTCCATTCACCTTTGATTTGATCTTTTGGTGTTCAGAGGTGTTGTTTTGTTGATTGGTGGTATTTGGGTAATGCAAAATTTGTTTAAGTGTTTGGTTACTCAAGTGAATAAGGAGTTACTCGAGTGACCGTGAGTGGATATATTATTTAGAGCCTTTGAATGCGAGTTTACTCGAGTAAGATGTTGTATTACTCGAGTAATCGAGGGCTGAAGTGGGACTTGCTCGAGTAACGCCTTGAGTTACTCGAGTGATCGAGTGCATAATTTTCTATGGAGCAAGACTTACTCGAGTAACATTTGGACTTACTCGAGTAAGCACTGAGACAACACTGATACTTGGTGAAACGGGGAGCTTTGATGTCTTGGCATATTAAATACCCCCACCTGTCTTCTCTTCGTCATTTACTCCTATCAATAGCAAAAATCACTCCCAAATCCATTCCTCTTCATCTTCCATTGCCTCTCCTTTGTTCCTGTTGATTCCTTGAGGAAAGATCTCTCTTCTTGCCCTTTCTTTTCTTCCATTTCTTCTTTGAATGTGTAGGTTTGTTGGGCATTCAAGAGAGTGACGAGTTGAGTTAGGGTTTTCAGATTTGAGTTGTTTTTGATGATTTTTGTGGGAATAATAGTTACATCATGTTTGTTTATGATGGATTGTGGTCGGAGGAACATAGATTAAACTTGGATTTGAGTTAGTTTTGTGTGGTTTAGGGTTTTGGCAAAAATGTGAGGATTGAAGATGATTTTGAGGTTGTTTGTTATTGTTTGCTGAAATGGAAGTTAGATTAATGTTTTTAAGGATGATTAGGGTCAATATGGGTGATTGGTGTCAATTTTTATCGGTGAAATCAGTGTTGATCGGATTCTGAAAATTTCTAGAAAGTGACTTACTTGAATAAACACTTGACTTACTCGAGTAAGCTAGTGCATGGTCTTACTCGAGTAAGCTCTGGGTCTACTCGAGTAAGCCATGGTTCTGGAGGACCAAAGATGTAATTTTTTTATTTTGGTGATTTCTAAGAGTTAGGGGATTTATTTGGAGATTTTGACTACTTGGAGGACTAGTAGAACTCTTTGTGGACTGATTGGTGAATTTTGAAAAGTTTGAGGATTAGAACGTAATTTACATTGGTCGGGACCAAACTGAAGTTTTACGTAAATTTCAGATTTTGGATCTAAGGTGAAGGATTCTTATTCGATATAGGTTTCTCTGTGTGCTCAAGTGTTTGCATTTGCATTTGTACATCATGCATCAGGTATTGTCACAGTACTACATTATGATATTATTGTGTATGTATCTATATCTGTTTCAATTTCATGCTCCTGCCAACACAACCAGCCACCTACTAGTGACACTTGACTGGATCCTTAACTTTGGATATCAAGTGAGTGAGATGGCAGTTCAGACACATAGGTTGTCTCCTAAAATATATGTTTTTGTCGTGTTCGGCATTTCTCAGAAAAATGGATTAACTAATGGCTTGGTTAATTAATAATCTTGATTGTGTTATTATTAATGTTTGATTTTCGTTTCTGAAACTAATATTTATATTTGGTATATAAATATTTTCTGCGAATTACTCAGTTTCAGCTATTGAATATTTATATAAATTAATATATATATACACACTTCGATGTGAGACACCTGTACTACGTAGGGTAAACGTAGTCTTTGGTATATCAATGTGCAGTCAAGGCCCAATTATCAGGGTTAATGGTAGCCGTGTGTCCGACTAGACGCATGTACTCAGTCTCAATATGATGGCGGAGTCCACCCTTATTATTTATATCTATCAGTTTCACGTCCCACATCCACTTTTGTTTCCAATATACATTATACAAAAATGTATTTTCAGTATGTATCTGCTTGCTATTTGCTTTGGGTGCGAACGTATTTGAAAATGGATTTCTGAACTAATATTCAGTATTAGCGCTTATATGTATATACACTTATATCTGCATGCAAAATAGTTTTGACGCGTTTTCAAACTGTTTTTTGCAAGGCTTGGAGCCGCTCTGGAGTGTCGTTTTCTCACTAGGTATTCTTACCCCTTTTTCTCTGTTTTCTATCTATTGTTAATTATCTTACTTCTCAGATTCACTTTTGGCATTTGGCAACTGTAAGGAATCTTGATCCTAGTGAGGAATTCAGTTGATTGCGAGTGCCCTTTGGTTCGGGCTCCTTTGTTTATGTTTAGAGCTCTACACTGGGATGTTGTTGGGTTACCAGGTCTTATTTTGACTTTTGGAATTTATGTTTATTTCAGTTATATTTTTTTTATACTTACCTGATCTTATGATTTTGTTTTGTATAACTTATATTATATATATATGATTTCAGTATAAAATGTTTTATATTTATTAAATGTTCAAAAACAAATATTTTGGGTAGAATGACTGTATCCCTGAGGCTTGTGCGAGATGGGTCGGGCTCCCATAGACGGTTCGTCTTGTACGCCCGTCATGGTCCGAAAACGGGTCGTGACAGAAAATATGATGAAATTTATAATAATGAATGTCTATCAAAGGCACTTCTCACTTCTATCCTTTCAGTTGATCACCGATACGAAAGATAAACATCAACCATTCGAATAGATAAGAGTTATAGTTAACGGTGACACACTCAATTAACCAAGGATTAATTACACTATACACTATATTTTGCACCATTTCTTTTAAACATACGGTAATGAATCACTTTTCTTAATTTTTGACCCACTTTTTACAGTTTGGACAAATCAATATCCTATCAATATGGAGCAACTTGTGTCAATCTTTTTAACTCTCTTTTTCGTCTCATTTATTCCTTATCTTTCTCTCTCCTTTTTCCATCTCTGCAATCTTCTGTCTCTTCCTTTTTCTCCATCTCATCCTTCTCTATACCATCTCTCTCCTCTCCATCAATTGATCTCCCTCGTCTCCGCCTTCCTTGAATCGATCTATGCCTCATCTCCACTATCTGATAGACGCTCAGATTTCTCTCTCTGCCTACCCTCATCAATCTCCTTCTCAATCTCCTCATCACATTCATTATCCTTCAATGTCCTCCTCCCTGTCGATCTGTTCGATTTCTTCCTTGATCCGCGTCGGTTGCCACGGAACGACGTTGACGCGAGGTGGTTGGTTGCCTACGAATCCATGAAAACTGGATCTAGTGTTTTAGGGTGGCGGCTAGTGTTTCTTTCCCTTTTTCATTTGTGTGTACAGAGCATTGCTAATCATTTCTATTTGAGAATTTCGTTCTAAGTTTTGGATAGCTTTTGTATGAACGAAAGTGACTTGAAAAGTAAGAGCAAAATCGACACAAGGATTTATAGTGGTTCAACCAACCTTGCCTACATCCACTACCTAAGTCTCACTTAGGCTTTTCACTATCGATGATTGATTGTGGCTCAATCCAGCAAGGCCAATACACGAGGTTGATTCCGGCTCAACACTTCTAAGGCCAACAAGGTTGTTTTCTATAGGTTCACAACAAAACTCTACAATGTTGTTTACTATAGGCTTACAATAAACCTAACTCACACTCTCAAAGTGTATACAATAAAAATTCAAGGTATTGAAAAAAGTAAATCTATTCGTAATCGACTTCAAATTAATGAGAAAAGTCTCCACGCGACGAGATGACAACTGCGTAGAACTAGAAGCTTGAATAACAACTTATGTATAATACACTATCAGAAATTGAGTTGTGCCATGGAACGTGTGAAAAACTTTTATATGGCTGGTGATGTAAAATTTCAATCTCAGCAAGCATATCAATTTCAATAAAAAATATAATCATAACTAGTTCATGAGCGTTGAATCAATAACTCAGGTTTGGATTCGGAAATTTTCCAAAAACAAGTAAATATGAGTCTAGTTTCTATAGAAACAAATTGTTCTTGATTTAGAGTTGAATGGAATAACCAGTGATCAAAAACTGAGTGAAGGTCTGGCTGCCTTGTTACAGCCCTCACCTGATTTTAAAATTTCATCAAATATTGTGTAAACTCAATTATTAAACTTGGTTTATGTGGTTATAAATCTATATTTATCTAATTTTTGATATTATTTAATGAATTAAATTTAAAGCTAAAATGGATGAGATATTGTCAGAATATTAGACGATGCTCAGTTTGCCCTGATGTGAAAACAGAGCAGCACAACCATTGATTTTAGAAATTCACAAAAAAATGTAAGAATTGAATTAGGAACTCTACTCTATATATATAGAAACCTTAGGATGTATAATTTTCGATACAATTTTCATAAAGTTAATTGGAAACTAGTAGCTCCAGATAAGTTGAATGAGACACAAACTGCTCTGTTGAGATTGAAGTAAGAAGTCAACTATAAGGACTGTTTTGGAATGTCTTTAATAATAGGGACTGACCTGAAAATTTTTATAATAGAACAAGAAAAAGAGAAAGAGAATAAGTCCTTATAAGAATGTGATTAGCTTAGAAATTAGCTAAATTCAAAGTTTTTGTCACTTGTTAGAACACATAGACTAAATTGAATAACAATTTGTAATTAAGGGACTGAATTATAATTTTTATAGAAAAAAGTATTTAATATTAATTTGTAGTTACAGCCCTCACCTGATTTTGTAGTTACAGCCCTCACCTGATTTTGAAATTTCATCAAATATTGTGTAAACTCAATTATTAAACTTGGTTTATGTGGTTATAAATCTATGTGCTTAGTACAGGGTACTGTGCACGTAGTAGGGGCCTAAAACGTAACCGTGAATGTGCGTTGAGTGCAACTTACACAGGAGGTCATTTACGTGCACAATACTGAGTACTATGCACGTAGACGGGGATGAGTTGGCCGAGAGCCTTGCTTGGACTGTGTGCATTGTATGGGTTGTTGGACACGTTGTTCATCCTTTGGGTGTGACCCGTGAGCATGCTGAGGCCTTCTACGCACACAGCAGGAGGTGGAACGCACATAGATTGTAGATCTAAATGAGGGGCTTCAAATCTACCGTCTACGTACATTGTGTGGGATGCTACCCACGTAGAGCATGGTGCTACGTACATAGAACCCCTATTGTGCATGTAGATGTGTTCTTTCTGGGCGACTGTGCGTGAAACACAACCTATCAGCTCGTAAGCCTATAAATACCCCTACTTACCATTCCTTCAGTCACAACTCGTCTCAACCATCAGAGCACTTTCTCACTTACTTCTCTATGATTTTCTTTGTTTCTCCTTGCTTCTACAATGGATCTAGATGTAAGAATCATCCATTAATCTCTTCTTTTCTTTGATTTGCGTTGCATTTTGGGCATTTTAGGGTTTCGACCAAACTTGGGATTTGGTTCGGATCTTTCCATTTCTGATGGAATACGAGTTAATGGGAGTTAGATTATGGTTGTTTAAGACCAGTAGCTTGAAGTTTAGGCATCGGTTTCATGGGATTTGGTGTTTGAACCAAATTGGTTTCTCTACAACTAGGGTTACTGGTTTTGCCAAATTTCTTGTCAAATCTTGTGTTGTTTCTGATGTATCTTGATAGATATGAGTTAGAACTTCACATATTTGAGATGGGTTAAGAGATTGGACTAGTTATTCGACATGGGTCTTGGAAGTCCGAGATTCATAGTTGAGATTTAGAAAGATTTTGAGTTTGTTTATTGATTAGGATGACAAATCCATGTTCAAGAGATTGATTTGAGTTAAGGAGTATGCTTGGTTCCCTTGGGGATCGAATGGAGCATGACCTTTGGCTCGGAAGTGAGGGATTCACTTTCGTTTGTTAGGTAACTTTGATAGTTTGCATTTGCATTTCATAACATGCATTTGGTATTTGCCACAATACCGCATTGTGATATTTGTGATGTGTTATGTGTACAGCTTCTTGTCCTTGCCAG
>CAODLS010373180.1:0-23325 GCA_948243855.1 Flueggea neowawraea
AGTAATTACTATTTAGTTTTACATGTTCACTAATTTGTGTTCTTAATCTATGTTATTATTACCCTCTACAAAGGTGTTAAATACACTAATTACGTAGTTAATTGACAAATCACTTTTTATTTCTCTTATTGCTAATTTAAATAGAGTTAATGTAGACAATTTTAATATATATATATTTAAAAAGTAAATCAAAGAATGACAATATTTTAGTTATTAAACATTTCAAGTTTGATGGCAAAAAAAATCTGTCAATTATAGGGTTTGTGAATCCTTGTGAAATAAAAACGGGAAGATTACATTATCATGTTTCTTAACTGGGGATCAAATTTTATATATTATTGTTTGTATTTTTCCTAACTGGAATGGAATTGAATATCACAATATATACCGCACTAAATTGATTTTTTTTTTCGGATGCTAATGAATTGAATTGAATTATGTGTGCAACTAATATGATCCACCTACAAAATTGGCAACATAATTAGAATTCTATAAGACTAATGAGACTCTTAACAAAGGACTTAAAAATATTTATGAATAAAAAAAGATAAAAATGTCCTAATTTTTTTTTCTATATCCGTACATTTATTTATGTTATGATTAGAATATATGATATAATTTTAAAACTTATTTTTGAATTTCAAGTGTTAAAATTCTAACAATTTTCAAATATATATGGCTCAACTAGTGACTCACCGATCGAACCAATAAATCGGTGAATTGGTCCTTTAATTGTTTAATGGGCAAACTACAAAACCATACCCATTTGAGAATTGATTACATGCGGTACCACGCGTATGTTTGAGTTTTGTTCACTAGACATGTTAACTTTTAATACCAATAAAACAACTTTAAATACGGAAATAATATCTTTCGTACAGACATTGATAAATATTATTTTTTAATATTTTAATTCTATATTTGTATATATTTAATAATAAATTTTATTAAAAAGAAATTTTTAATAAATCAATTTGACTTTTTTGTCAATTTTTTCATTTTCATCATTTTGTATTTATTGATAATTAATCTTCATTTTTTCTTATTTTCAATTAATTTAGTTGTTTTCCCATTTTTTCTATTTTTCTATAATTTTGAATTTTAACTTGAATAATCTTTATTATTTTTTAAAAAAATTAAGTAAACCCGAGATAAACCTATTATAAACCTTTTGATATTTTAATAAACTAAAACTAAACTTAAAAAAACCTTACATGAGCACCTAAAATAAACTTAGAATAAAAATTAAAAACCTAAATTAATAAATACAAATAAACCTAATATAAATTTTTTAAATTTTAAAATAAACCAAAAATTTACTAAAAATAAACCTAACATAAACCTTGTAAATATTCAAATAAACCAAAAATAAACTTAAAATAAACCTAACATAAACCTTGTAAAAATTCAAATAAATCAAAATAAACCTAACATAAACCTTTTGAAATTTCAAATAAACCAAAAATAAAATTAAAATAAACCCATCATAAATCTTTTAAAAATTCATATAAACCAAAAATAAACTTAAAATAAACCTAACATAAAACTTTTAAAACTTCAAATAAACCTAACATAAATCTTTTAAAAAGTCAAATAAGCCAAAGATAAACCTAAAATAAACCACTTACCCAAATAATTTTAAAAATAAACTTGAAATAAACCTAAATTAAATCTTATAAAATCGTTTTATGTAAACTTTACAGTAAAAATTTAAAAATAAGTTTTAATAAACCTTTAATAAATAAAAAACTAAAGATATACTTAGTAATTTTTAGAAAACTAAGGAAGTAAAATGTAAAAATATAAACAGAGGGAAAATGTAAAAATGAGGACATTAGGGGCAAAATTGTAAAAAGGAAAAAGGACAAAATCCAAAGAAACCTTAGCCGCCACCTCCAACAGTTAGATATGGCACCGCTTCGTTCCGATCGACAGCGGACGAGCGTCGACGACGAAGATTGAGAAGGACACAGAAGAGGACGACGTCGTGGAGGGTGAGTCAGAAAGCGAGTCGGAGAAGGAGAAACTGAGGAGACAAGGAGAAGAAAGGCGAAAAAGGAGTAACCGAGAGGACAGAGGCGATCATGAGTGAGAGAGAGAGAGATAGAGAAGAGGTGGGGAGTGATGGGGACAAAGATGAGCCAAAGGAAGCAACCGAGAAGGAGATAAGTGGACGAAAGAGAGCAACGGTGAGAGAAACCCGAGATGAGAGAGGCGGACGAAAGAGAGAGGCAAACAGAGAAGAGAGGCTGGTGGATGGGAGCGACATATGGAGAAGAGAGGTGGACAGGGGAGAGCGGCGGACGGAGAAGAGAGGTGGAGTAAAAAACCTAGGTGGGAGAGATGAGAGGAGGAGAAAGAGAGAGATGAGAGAGAGAGAAGTAGAGAGAGAAAGATACAGTAGAGAGGAAAGAGAAATAAAGGATAGAGAAAGAGATAGGTAAATGAAGAGACAAAAAAATAATAACACTAAAAAAAAGCATGCCAAAAGATAGAAATGATGTGCGCAAAGTTAAAAACGTCCGTATTAAAAATATCAAAAAGAAATTTGTGCCCTATGTAGTTTACCTCTGTTTAATTGACGGTCCGGTTGTGATAACATTGTATGATATAACATTATAAAGGGCCAATTACATATATACACGGCTCAGATTCATAAATTACGGATTCACGTGACCTATTTTCAATATTCGTTCAAAACTTATTTAGAAGTTGTTTATTATCTATTCATTGTATATTAAAGATATCAATAACATATAAGTAACATTCAAATAACATATAAACAACATATAAATAACATTCAAACAATATAAACAAGATATTTTAAATTTGAAAACAACATATAAACAAGATATCAATAACATATAAATAAAATTCAAACAACATATAAACAATAAATAAAAAAACATACAAAACAATATATAAACAAAAGATATCAACAACATATAAATAACATTTAACCAACATGTAAACAAGACGTCTTGAATTTAAAAATATGGAGAAAAAATCAACAATACACCAACAACATATATACAAGATGTCGTGAATTTGAAAATAAGGAATTGTGAATTTGAAAAGTCACGTCCGTAAATCAATAATTATGAAGAGTTAATTATGTCAAGTGCCCCAAATGAAATACCGAATTTGATAAATAAGGAAACACAATTTCAATTTTCACAAATAAAAACACACTTAAATTTTTATTCAAAAATGTCACTTTTTCGAAACTTGTTTTGAAAAATGTCAGATAGACATTTTTTAAGACATGTGGATATGACTTTTTTAAATATGATAAATAAACTTTTAAGAATCATTGAAAACTTTTAGGGACTTTTGGAGACTTTATAAATTTGACATTTTTACAAGTAATTTAGAGCGTATTTTTATTTTTACGAAATTATTTTGGTTGAGCGTAAAATTTTGTATTTAATTTGGGTATAATTGTTGTGATTTTCTCAATTATGGGAAGGTGTAGCGGTAGTAAACATAACCTAGTTACTGAAAGGAATATTACAAACTTTTGGGGTTTACTACACTTTTGTTACCGAAGTCTAGTCTAGTTGAAAGAACATAGAAAAGAACTCTTGGACCGGCTCACCTGTTTTAACAGCCCTCAAATCTCAACCAGAAACCGTTAACAGAATTAAGGTGTCCAACTGGCAACTCTCGCATCTACCCGCCTTTCCGCTCCTCCCTTTTAATGCTCTTCTTTCACTCCTCAATAATCAGCTTTGTTACGGAGCTGACTCCTGCTCGGAGCCATGTCAACACCAGTTTGGTCCAACTCCGTCGTTATTTCCACTTCCACACCAAGATTTCACTGTAAAATTCCAAACCCAAATCGGTACCCATCGTCATTTCACAACGCCAACATTAGTATTATTTCTCCCTTATCCACATTTCCTCAGCGTGTCAAGGTCTCCAGCTACAATGCAACTCCTTCCCACTTCACTTTTAGAGTGTCTGCTTCGTCCTCTTCCGGTAAATTTCATATCTTTCCCTTTTTATTGCTTAATTTGTTCTTCGATGATCTAATGGTTCTGCTTCTGCTTAATAAGTGCTTCATGCGTGAATAATTCTGACAATGTCGAAGGATTTATTTAAATTTTAACGCTTTTTTTGCATGCAAGTGGGTTTTAAGTACTGATGAGTTCGCATTCCGTGGTACTAATAAGTTTCTTGCAAGGGTCGATATTGAAATTTTAATTTCTTGCTCAAGCTACTGTTTAATTGACCCAAAAAAAGGTGGGCTTTTGGTATAACGCTGCACCATGGGTTTTGAGTTTGAAGCTTTAGTTTGATTGTCAAATCGGTAGTTAGAAATTTGAAGTCGTATTGGTACAACTGATAACTTTGGTCAGTTGCCTTTTGAAGACAACTGAGCAACGATTACTGAAAAGGAGCTATTTTTCATTCGTGAAGGCTTCTTAACAGTCCTTGTTTTCGCTAGTGATGGAATTTGGCACAAAATTGTTGGATTTAATACTTGTGCATGTTGGAAGGATGGATGTTCTGAATCGAATTTATGGATATAATGAAGTTGATTAGAATATTTCAATTGATATGAAAATTTGCAGAGCTGCAATGGCTTTCTAAGCTCAAGTTCTATAATTTTATCCTGATAGATAAATTTATTTGTACATTTCTTTTTGCAATTGCAAGGTAAAGAATGTAGACTTAATTGATGCTTGCAGTGCATGGTTTAGCAATAAATAGCTGCGAAATGAAGTAGCTAAAGTTGCATATTTTGTGTACCATTTGTTCATGATGTTCACGTTCATATCTCGCCTAAAGTTGTCAACTGCATTCTCTCTCCCTATTTTCCATTATTAATGGAAATTACTGCGTAATTTCGTTTTAACAGTATGATATTCTGAATACTGCTTCTGATAATTGGTTGTTCTGATTTCATACTGCAGCCTCTCATAAAAAATAGGCCGATAATTGCCAACTTTGATGTATAGATATCTGGTGTTTTCTGTGCAACACTTATGGCAACTGCTCAACCCCTTGAGAATTATGGTCCTAGTTGTTAATTATTACAATAACATAAAAATTGAGAATATTTCTTCTTTTTCCTGTTATTTCAACTGATAAATGAAAGAGATTAATGAAAAACATAGCTTTCAGATTTTTGAGAAGTATATGTAGAGAAGAAGCTTGCAAAGATAGACATGAAGCGGAGGGGAAGAGAGAGTAACTTTCTATATCAATGTGAGGAAAAGCAATACAGTAATGAAAGAGAGATAGTACTCCTCTTTTTTTTCTTTTACCAAGAGATAATACTCCTGTTTATACTAGTACCTTACCTACAAACTATGCTAACAAACTAGTAACAACCTTGCTACCAAACATTTTGTGTGACCTTTGAATTTAAAATCTATGACAAATTTTGATTCTCAACAATAGCAACTAGCAAGTTTTTAAATGGGAATGTATATCACAATGCTTTCTTTCCTTCATCCTAGAATTATTTGTTTTGTTCTGCCACTGTGATGCTGCTAATGTTCGTTTTTGTTTCATTTAAATCATCATGGCTTCAGTTGGAAGTGCAAAATTCACAGAGGAACCTGCGACAAAAGTGAAATTCCAGAAAATGTTTAGTTTGCCAGGGTGCTCAAGTGCATTATCATTGCTGGGTACTGGTTAGTCAGTTTCTAATCTCAATAACTTCATAAATTCCCAAAGTGCAGTTTGATAGAGAGATTCGAATTTGGTATTTCAAGTTTAAACCCTTATTCAGATTATATGAATAGATGTGTATTTGAATTTTAGTCCAAATCCCTTCTGTGAATTTTTAGGTTTTAATGTGAATTTGAAATGTCAATAGGAGTCATTTCGAATTATTTTAAAAATTCATAATTACTTGAGTGAAGATCATAAAAAATGAGAAGATGCTTAAAAGTATGGAATTTGACATGAAGGCATTTAAAATGAAAAGGATTTTGAAATGCTTGGATTTCAAATGGAAAATTCTAAATCCATCATTTGGTCACTCACTATGCAAATGCAGTCTAATTCAATTCGTTAATCATTCAAGCGGTATGTTGTCTATTTAATAAAATTTTGACCATTATTATCATCTGAGTTCACAGTTGCAATACACATGGGATGTGATTTGTGTCACCATTGTAATGCCAGTATTATAATTTGAATCTAAATACAATAAGAAAAGATCATAGCTGGATTAGATGAGCTATGTATGTGAATTTAACTCAAAATGCTTGTTGCAGCTGTAAAGATTTTTATGCTGTCTTTCGTCCCCTTTTCTCTGTACTTGGGAAACAAAAACAGGGGGAAGAGCCAAATTTTGTTTCAAGCTCAAATGCACTGCGAAGATAGAGAACCTGAAGACGAGGAAACAGAAAAATTCATGCATATTATAAGAAATAGAAAATTGAAGAACAAATGAAAAATATTTTTCTAAAAACTACATATTTTTAAATAACCTACTAGAACATGTAACCTTTTACCAGCAAGGAATATCAGATATGATTGAATATGAAATAATGCCATACCTGAATTGCCTGTCTTTGGTGAGGGTTCTGAACGTCTAATCATAGAAAGCTGGGAATATGAAATCACACATTGCCAGAAGCTGGGAATATCACAGAAAACCAGTGAAAGCTATTGGCTGACAGACTTTTGGATTCTTTCTAGCCGAAATATTACTGATAAAAATTTGTGTTAGCCAGTGGCTTGAAACTTTTTCTTACTTGTTTTGTTTTATAGTAACAGTTGTTTTTTATCATTATTATTCGTTATTATGTTGTTGTGTTGCTATTATGTGATAAGCTGTTTCCGGCATGTTGCTTTAAACTCTGTGCATTGAACTACCGTGCTTATGGCTAATGACCGCATCTGTTTATAATAATGAAACAATCTTGGTTGTTAAAGGCATTCATCTTGACAAAGGCAATATTCGCTGGTGGTTTTTAGTTCAAATAGTAATGAAATTTATCCTTAAACAGCTAACTTTATGAAAATTTGTCGAAGAAGTCAGTTTGTGGTGTATGATAAATTTCAGGATACAGGGAGAAGGTTTTTGCAATCATTGGTGTCAAAGTCTATGCTGCAGGATTATATGTCAATCCATCCATCTTAAGTGAGTTAAGTGCTTGGAAAGGACGGGCAGCTGCTGAGATTCAAGAAAACTCCGCGATATTCAACAAAATTTTTCAGGGTAATTAATATGTCATCCAATATCTTTCTTGCTGAGAGAAGACTAATAGATGACGTTGCTAACATGAATTCCCTAAAGTACAGCATCTTTTGAGAAATCATTACAGATTGCTCTGGTGAGAGATGTTGATGGTAAAACTTTCTGGGATGCCTTAGATGAAGCCATCTCTCCAAGAATCACTTCACCTATGCCAGTTGACGAATCTGCATTGTCCACATTCCGTAGTATCTTCCAAGGTCGATCTCTCAGGAAAGGAACGTTAATATTTTTGACATGGTTGGATCCTTGCAAAATGCAAGTAAGTGTGACTTGATTAATAAGAAAAAAAAAACATATTCTCTTTCCCTCCATGTAAATTACCGGCGAGATTTTGCTGCAACTCTCAGGTTTCTGTCTCATCCGATGGGTTGCCTTCCGGGGTGGATGCTACAATCGAGTCATCAAATGTCACTTCCGCCCTTTACGATGTGTTACTCGGAAAGAGTCTAGTTTCTCCTTCTTTGAAAACCTCCGTTTCAAATGGGCTGGCAACAGCACTCAAATGATTGTGTTTTGTAGTTATTATATAAATATATATTATTTTGTTTCAAACTAGGTTATCTTCGTTTCTGCTGTTGTCTTTGATGTGAATACTTGATCACTTCAGCTCACATAATTGCCACGATGTCCATATGGAACTTTTCGTGTATTCTTTGTTGTGACCATTTGAAGTTTATTCATTCATAAATGATATAGCATGAGCTCGGCCAATTATAGCAGAAGTCCCAGAAAAATTCTAGAGACCCTTAAAGTAAAAAGGCATTATTAGAAATATGTATGATTCATATGATAACGAAGGCGTAGGCCTTTATTTCTTTTTTGCAAGGCAAACCAGCGTAGATCAAATTCTTTCTCAAATTCAGCACGTGAAAGAGATTCATAAGGATCAACTTTTGACTGAATTGAAGTTCCACCGTTCCTCTACCATGCATCTAGGCAGTAGCCTGATTTCCCCATGAATCTTGAACAAATACTTATCATTGATTGTTGCACCAACATCATATCACTAGTCGATGGATTTAGTCATTGTAGCCACGTTAAGTTCGATCATCATGCTTATTCACAAATTTGAACAATGGCTACAATTTCACTTGGTCTTGCTCAACCAAGTTAGCGTTCTTCTTTCTTTTGTTTTCCTTTGCATAATCTTCCATTTTATTTTATTTTTTTAAATTTACAATTCCCCTTCAAATGTCGTTTTTTGCAACTAAAGTAATATGAACGATTTTGATTATGCCCACCAAAACTATTCTCGTTTCCATTAGTATATTTACCAAATTTTCACTTTCTTGGCCTTTTCCTTTTCCTTTAAAACTACGATCACTACTTTTATTATTTTCAATGTAGTTCATCTTTGGACCAATTTGTTAGAAATTTTCTTTTCTCGGATTCTAATTGTTTTTCATCAACCGTATATGCTTTAAAAGTTGGTCCAAATTAAATGCCTCCTACAATGTAGGAGTTTCTTTTTCTAATTATTCCAATGGGAGGCAACTTTTGTATAATTGTAGTCACTAATAATGACTCAAAAATTTCAACTTTAAAACCAATTTGATCCGTATTTCCATATTTATAATTCAAGGAAAACTCATAAAACTTCATTAGAAGGAATCTATCTTCACCTTTTTGCTTAGATGTGTATTTTGCCTCTAAAGCATACTAAATCTCCTTTGGTTGAATTAACCGAAATAAGTCATAGAGACACAATCGGGCAGAGAATCGACTTTCATCATCCACTTTCTTTCTCCTTGCAGCTTTGAAATCATCGGAGTCGTCATCTTTGAGTGACAGTCAATTCAGAAGAATAGGATCTAAACGCAGAATACACTCAACTAGGTGAGAATAAATTTAATCTTATCCTTCGACTAGTCAATCTACTTTTTAGTTGAAATGTGTCCAAAGATAACATGTGGGCGGTGGTTTTGGTATTAGAAAAAGAACGCCCCATTGTTCAAGAATAAAACAAATATATTGTTAAGCAACAAAAGAATTCAACTTTTCCAAAGTTTAGGGTTTACGCAAGAAACCAACAAAAATTGGCAATGAATGATGTAATATCACGTAGAAGAAGGTAGAAAATTCACACACAGAAGACTAGTACTCTCTTCTAATCAACTCGCCTTTTTAGTCTTCATTTAGCATTTTTTGTCAAGCTTTTATTGTAATCCAACCTTCATTTATTTTTAATAAAAGTCTTATTACTATATTTGCGAATCGTTTACCAGGTAGTAAAGATTCATTTTTTAATAAGTTGAGTTTTTTTATTTATATATAATCGTTTGATTAAAGTTAAATTGAGTTAGCACTTGAATTGAAAAACTCAAAATTCCCTAATACGTTTGCAGCACTGTTTTCTTTCTCCAAAAAATTAACAAACAATAACAATGGAGAATGAAGGAGCGATGGTTGGTGTTTATTTATAACTGGTGTTATTATAGACCTTTAACTATTTTGATAGGTTTGTTAAATCCATTTTAATATTAGCGATTAGTTAATCAATAGACTTCTAAAACCATAGAGACTTTTTATACTATATATGCAAACAGAGGGAATTAAATTATTAATTTCCTACTTTCCGTCGACTTTCTAAGATTCAGCTGTCGAGTAGTCGTTACTACAAAACAGAAATTCGGTCCTACTAACTGTGATATCTTGTCTTGTTGGTTTCGTTGCGACGAATTGACTACTAAAGTACCAATGTTACATCATTCATTGATTCTAAAATTTCCATTGACCAAAATTTCGTGAGTGGGTCGATACTCTGGCTGCTGTGCAATACTCTTTGACTATTGTTTTTTGGAGAAACTCCCACACAATCGCTAAGAAATGCTTTAGCAGCCACCTAACATTCATTTCCATGAAAGAAACAAGGAATTTTTTGGGTTACCCTGTGCTAATTGCTAGCTTCCAAACCCGTAATCATTTGGTTTTCAATAAGGTAGAGTATTTTTTGGCAAATCAGTTTATTTTCAAAAGCTTTATTAGATATGCTTCTCTTTTGAAATGTAAAAGTAACAATTTAACTGTTTCAGCTTTTTTTTATAGGTATTCTGACAGTATCTTTTATTGGAATTATTTGTAATTTTATCTTTTATTTTGATATCGTAATCTCCTAATACAACAAAAGCCCCTTCAGCTGAGATTTTTTTTTATCCCTAATCCACTATTTTGATGAATTAGTTGAATAAAATCATGATTGTTCAAAAATTAAAAAAAAAACTTTGGCAAAACTATTCATCGTATGAACTTTTTCCACCACATACAAGGTAACTATTTTAATTATTTGGTCAGTCTAAAATTCCGATGTATAAAAAAGAAGCTTCGTTAATGCTCGTGAAACAAACAGAACGTGAAGCTTGGTTTGGAGAAGATAAGATAAGATCAAGTAACAGCGAAATTGTGTGGAACATGCAATAGAAATTTAAATTCCTCCACACAAAATAAAGAAAATCTTTCCATTTATTATAGTCCACAATTAGAGAAAGTAATAGCATTATTCAAGCAACAAGAACGTGCCTAACTTCTATATTAGGAGGCCAAAAGGAGTTCTGGTTCACACACAGCAATAATTCATCTTCTTAGCAACAATCACAAACATCTTTACCAAGGAAACCCAGTATCATTCATTAGTAAGTAGCCACAATGGTGTCGCAGAAAAAAGTTGTGCACGAGGTTTCCGGTTGGCTACGAGTTTATGAAGATGGAACCGTGGATCGGACCTGGACCGGACCACCTGAGGTCAAATTCCTGGCAGAGCCAGTGCCACCACACGAGGGCTTCATCGATGGAGTCGCAACTCGTGATGTGATCACTGATGAAAAGTCTGGTCTCCGAGTCCGAATTTACCTTCCGGAGCAAGTAACTAAAGGAAGTAACCGTAAGCTACCAGTAATTCTCCATTTCCATGGTGGTGGTTTTTGCATAAGCCAAGCTGATTGGTATATGTATTACAATACATATACTAGCCTGACTCGTTCTGCACAAGTCATTTGCGTGTCGGTTTATCTCCGGCTAGCGCCTGAGCACAGGCTTCCGGCTGCTTGCGATGATGGGTTCTCTGCTCTTCTTTGGCTTCAATCATTAACCAAAGGAGAGTCCCACGAGCCGTGGCTCAACGATTTCGCGGATTTTAACCGGGTTTTCCTTATTGGCGATAGCTCAGGAGGGAACATAGTGCACGAAGTGGCGGCGCGTGCAAGTGACGTGAACCTAAGCCCACTCAGACTAGCCGGCGGGATTCCGATCCACCCGGGGTTTGTCCGGTCGGAGAGAAGCAAGTCCGAGTTGGAACAAACTGAATCTCCTATGTTGACTCTCGAGATGGTAGACAAGTTTTTAGGCTTTGCCTTGCCAGTGGGTAGTACCAAGGACCATCCAATTACTTGTCCGATGGGGTCAGCAGCGCCGCCGCTGAATGGGCTGAAACTTCCGCCGGTCTTGCTGTGTGTGGCAGGGAATGATCTGATAAAGGACACTGAGATGGAGTACTATGAGGCAATGAAAAAGGCTGGTAAAGTTGTGGAGCTGTTGGTTAGTCCTGGAATGGGACACAGTTTTTATCTGAACAAGATTGCTTTGGACATGGATCCTCTCACAGCTAAACAAACTAGCAATCTCATCGCAGGAATCGTGGAATTCATCAACAAGTACTGAATTGAAATGAAGAGATCGATGTAGACATTATTACAGTGACATTTGTTCTCACTGTTATAATATTCACTAAAAATAGATGAAAGAAAAAAGAAATAAAACCAATTCTTATAATTGTTGTCTTGCGACGAATTGACCACTAATTTGTTACATCATTGATTGATTCTAAAATTTTTATGCACCAAAAATTCGATTCAAGTTTTGAGAGTGGGGAGTGGTTCCACTAAACTACTCTGGCTGCTGTCCAATGCTTTTTGACTATTGTTTTTGCCAAGAAACTCTCAAATAATCGCTAAGAAATGCTTTAGCAGCCACCTAATCTTCATTTCCATGAAAGAAACAAGGAATTTTTTGGGCTACCTTGTGCTAATTGCTAGCTTCCAAACCCATAATCGTTTGGTTTTCAATAGTGCAGACTATTTTTTGGAAAACCAGATTATTTACAAAAGCTTTAGTAGATGTGCTTCTCTTTTGAAATGTAAAAATAAGAACTTAAATGATTCCGTGTTTGTTTTCTATAGGTGTTCTGACAGTATCTTTTATTGGAATCATTTGCAATTTTATCTTTTGTTTCGGTATTATAATTTCGTAGTACGACAAAAGCGCCTTAAGTTGAAGAGATTTTTTTATCCCTAATCCACTACTTTGGTGGATTAGTTGAATAAAATCACGATTGATAAAAATGGCGAAAAGAATACTTTAGCAAAACTACTCGTCGTATGAATTATTTCCAGCACATACCAGGTCCCTATTTTGATTATTTTGTCAGTTTAAAATTCGGATGTATAAAAAAAATGCTTCGACAGTGCCCGTGAAACAAACAAAACGAGAGCTGTTTGGTTTGAAACAAGATAAGATAAAGTAACAGGGAAATTGTGCTGAACATGCAATAGAAATTTAAATTCCTCCACACGAAATAAAGAAAATCTTTCCATTGATGAACAGAAAACGTCCCTGGACCACTCGTTTAAAAAAGCATATAAAGGACAGTACTGCAAAATTTACTATCTTAACAATTTCAAACATATGACAAAAAATTAATAAAACCAAATGAAAATATAAAAAAATGTAATTTTACAAATGTTAAATTTTGATAGTTTTTAACTGCCCATAAAAAAATTGGTCACATATTGACTTTGTTACGACTCGAAATTAGACTATAATCAGCGTACGAAGTGAAACTAAACTATAGACTTGATTCATTCCACATAAGTCTGGAAAGAATTGAACATCTATCCATTTATTCATTTAAAGTATTTATTAACAAAACATATAAAATACAAAACATTATATATATATGAAAGTAGATATAAGTATAACAAAATAATATTACAGTAACAAAATAAATATAAATACATGTGTGAGTAAAATCAGTGAACAAAATATTAAATTATACTCATTAACCCACCAGCATCCTGATATGAAGTTTTAACACTAAAACAAAAGGAGCCCAACTAAAAGAATACTCATTAGCAAAGTGGAATGCCTTACTGAGATTAAGATGCTTGACAGTTGCTAGAGTCAAAATGCCTAAAATGTTAAGCAACAGGAGAAAGTGAGAATACTCAGTGAGTGACAATAATCTAAAGCGCATCCAAGATATCACATAAACTATTTTGAAAACAGTTTGAAAATATCACATATATGTATAATATACATGCTATATAATATAGTTTTACTTGAAAACCATTTCCAAAATCGTTTGCATACAAAGTAGATAGCATACAGTCAAACATAATAGTATATACATATATTACATATAACATAGTATCAAATAGGGACCAAGAGCAGATAGAATTGGAGATGTAGACTAATGCCACCAGACAGTATATTAAATGTATCTGGCAGGATATACAACCACTAATTTACCCCGATAACTAAAATCTTGACAGAGCAGTGGTATATCAAAGGTTAAGTACTTCGTAACTAGGTGTCCCGTATTAGAATAATATAAATATATCATAAGCAGACAAGCATGCAAATTAGATAGATAATTACAAAAAAAATATATAATAATTTTTCTAAAATAGATTTCCTTATTTCTAAAGATTTCATATAAGTCATATTTCTAGGTTTACCAACCTTTAATTAATATGTATTACATGTAATATTCTAGACACATAAAAACATATAAGCTTGGAAGACACAGTCTATGTGTTTAGAATGACATTCAACTCACTTGGATGTCCAAAATCTAAAGGCCATATCAAGCATTACTGGTGGTTGACTGGTCACCATGACAGGAACACGAAACTGAAAATCAGACATATGATACATGAGATGCAGCTGAAAATATGATATTGTGGCAATCCCAAACCCAAGACGTTGTCAAAAAACCTATTGCGATCAAAATATCTAACCTTTTTTCAAGAAAATCGAAAATTTCATAAAATTACAGATTAGTTCCTCAACTTTTATAAAATTACACTTTAGTTCCAAGGTCATGGCAAATTACAAATCATTACTCCAAATATACCATGTTCATATTTTAGTCCCCCAATAGTCAAAAATTCTCATTTTAGTCCCTATTGCAGAAATTTTTTCAAAAACACCCCAAAATTAGTACAACCTGACACCAACATTCCTAAATCACCCCAAATCTTACTTAGATACATGAATCGATAATCAATTTCACCAAAGGGACAAGAAATCATCAAAAATCCCAACTTTCCTACACCAAATCCTAACCCATTCAAGAACAACATCAAATCTTCAAAACTCAAACTCAATCCATATATTTCTAACCTTAAGTTATCATAATCTAATGATCCTTAGCTCACATTTCATTAGGATCATTCAAAATTTGAACCCTAGGTCAAAACGGCCAGCCAACACACTTCAAACATCAATCCATTTTTCAAGCATGAAAATGAAAAAAGAGATGGATTAGAGACGTGTTATTACCTCAAGAAATCAAAAAGAAACAATAAAAGGCAATAGGAGTTGAATAGAGATGGATTTGAGAGTAAATGACGAACCAAAGTTAGATTAGGGGTATTTATTAACCCCTCAATGCACTGTTCACTAATTTATAAGGTATAACATACGTTATTCTACACATAACGTACGTCTTAGGGTCATAATGTATGCCATCCAAGCCTTAACATATGTTATTTTAGTCAAAATTGAGTCCAATAGCTTTTGTTCTGCAAAATTCATGATCAATATATGTTATACAAAGCATAACATACACCATACATGTATAATGTACGTTGCACAAATCAAGACTTATGTTGTGCCTCTTTTCTAGATCACATACATCTTGCTAAGGCTAACGTACATTGTTATGTTACAGACAGCATTCCTCGACTCCCTTCGCTTCTGCACGAGCGTTGGATCATTCCCGAAGGTCGGTAACACCTAAACTCACAAGAATATCATCTTTTAGCATCCTCAAACATCCAATTATCATGTCAAACATTCAAGAATTTTGTCACCACCCATTCCTGGGACTGTCTATAGGAGCCCGGCCCATCTCGCACAAGCCTTAGAAATTCAGAAACTCTACTCATTCGTTTATTTATTAAAACATTTTTAATAAAACAACTGTGAGAAAATTATATATAAATATATGAAAATAATATTTATGATAAATATCAAAATATAGCATATGTAAAATCATATAGTCACAAATCAAGTACCAAAACAAAATACACAGACCTCGTAACCCAATAGCATCCCAGTACATAACTCTAAAACAAAAGAAATAGTCCAGCCAAAAGGGCACTACTAACCAAAAATGTCAGTGCCTCACTGGGCGGAGATGCCAAAAGGTTGCCGAGTCGAAATCAACCTATAAAATGAAAACAAGGCAACATAGAAAAACAAAGGGGGTTAGAACCCAGTGAGGGACAACACTCCAGATTGACTCATATGTGCCTCACAAAGAAAGGTTTGAAACCCATTTAAAAACTACCACATACAGGTATACAAAAAGTATATATAAATATACACATTATATACATAATACAGTTTCAAAGAAAACGTTTCGAAAACGTTTACACCAAAAGTAAACACATACACTCTGGCAAAATAATACTAATAGTATTAGATTCAAAAATAGAGTATAATCATTATGGGACCAAAGATAATCGTGGTGTGGTCTGTGACACTCTACCACCGTATAGTGATTGTGGACTCTGTCACTAATCCGACAATAGATCATGTGTCAGGCTGGGGCAACATGGCTATCGTCAATACCGATAGCTTAGTCATATCATACATTGGTATACCAAAGGCTACGTACCCCGTAGCGAAGGCGTCCTATAATCAAAAACCATAATGTATCAAAAACCAAGCATTTCCTTCCAGAGTAAAAAACATATAAAAAACATTTATATATAAATATATATATATATATGTAAATTTCCCGAAAACAAAAATGGTGAATTTTTTTCACATAATCCAAATTATTTAGTTAACAAATCCTTAGATTAATCAGGTTTCAAATATGTGATAAAACACATCAAAAACAATAATAGTTTCGAGACACAACCTATGTGTCTGAAGTTGTCATTTACTCACCTGGATATCCAAAGCTCTAAGATCCAGTCAAACACCGCTGGTAGGTGGCTGCTCGTGCTGGCAAGCACATGAAACTATAACAAATACAGCATGACAAACATTAAAATGTGGTATTGTGGTTGTACAGGATGTATGAGTGCAATGCAATGCATATGCTAACTCTTAGAACGATGTACTCCCCAACTAACCAATCACCCACAAAACTCTAATCGACCTCCTAAGCATAAAACTAACATCCATTTCCTCAAAACAAATCAAAATCATCAAGAACCACTATTCTCAAATTTGGACCTCTTGAACCCTAAGATACAAATAATCAAATCTGCCAAAACTAAACATGATTCAAGTATCTCTAACTCAGATTCATCAAGATACATCATAAACTACTCCAGATTTAACAAGAAATCCATAGGACTCCGGAACCCTAACTCGGATTAAACTCATTTCGTTCAAACACGAAATCTCTCAAAACCGAAGCTAGAACCTCATGGTTTCAACCTCAAACAATCATAATCTAACATCAAACAAACTCTATTTCAACAGAAACAAAAAAAAATCAGAACAGTCCTTCAATCTCGGCTAAAACCCTAGATGAACGATCATGATCAAAAACAGGAAAAGAAAGGATCAAAAAGTGTTTCTTACCTTAAAAAACCAAGTGGAAGCAAAGAGAAGCACAAGAGATGGAAAGAATAATAGAGAGAGTTATTTCGATGGTTGAGAGTGAGTTATGACTGAAGAAGGGCAGCTGGGTGTATTTATAAACCCACAAAATCGACATGTTGCGTCTCATTTAAGACCTCTCGAAAAAGGCACATCAACGTGCGCAGTATCCCTTCTATGCACGTAGAACCTTTTTCAACATAGGTTGCACACTCCTCAATGCACACAGAGGGTAGATCTGATGACTCCTCATTCTCAGATCCAAAATCAACCAATGTTCCACCCTATACAAGGCACGTAGACCGTCTAACTTACTCACGGTTCATATCTAAATGGCGGCCAATGCGCACAGAACTCTCCAACACACGTAGAAGTGCTTAGACTCATCCACCGTCCATCTCAAACGTTGATCAACACATGCAGAACCTTCATCAACGCACACAGATGACTTCTAGCATGCCTAACGCACACAGATTGCCTCCAACGAATTCTACACTCAATAAACCAAGATTCCTCACATCTAAAACACCTCAAAATCAGATGGAATGCTATAGTATTTCGACTATAACAGTATGAGGTATTACATACTTCCCCCTTGAAAATAAATTCATCCTCGAATTTTGAAACAAAATTGATCCAATTAACATCGATCCTAAATCTCCAAAACAAAATCCCAAAAACAAAACTACTCAGCTAACTCTCAACTAGCTAGCCGACACGCTAACATGCATAGACAAAGGATGCAGAACAAAGACCATCACGGTTATATAGAAACAAAATGTTAGGCAAATTAAAAAGCAAAGGTGCAGAAACAAAATGCAAAAATAAAGATGGAGAGACAAAGATGAACGCAAAGACCTAGGAATCAGCAGAGTCGAACAAATCCTAATATCTGAGTCGCATTTCATCGTTGGCTTCCCAAGTGGCCTTCTCAACAGAATGATGTCTCTAAATCACTTTTACCGATGTAATCTCCTTGTTCTGCAACCTCTTAACTTGCCGATCGACAATCCTCATGGGATCCTCATCGTAAGATTAGTCAGATTGGACCTCGACAAACTAAGGTGCCAGAACGTGAGACAGATCCGAAACATACTTTCTTAAAAGTGATATATGGAATGCCATATGAATAGAAGCAAACTGAGGCGGCGACACCAACTCATACGCAACAGCCCCAACTAGGCCTATGATCTCAAATCGACCAATGTATATTGGGCTTAACTTGCCTTTCTTCCCAAATCTCATCACTCCCTTTATCGGTGTGATCTTAAGGAATACATGGGTCAGCGTAGCTCTTTTGACAACTGTGAGAAGTTTGGATCCTCTACTGGATCATCTAAACTTTCTCAGTAGTCTTTAAAATAAGATCTGACCCTAGTGGCTCTCTCTCTCCGGCATCTGCCCAACATAAGAGAGATCTACACTTCCTACCATACAATGCCTCGAAAGGCGCATCCCGATACTCGAATGGTAAAAATTATTGTACGCAAACTCAACCAATGGCAAGTAACAATCCCAACTCACACTAAAATCCATAGCGCACGCTCTCAACATATCCTGCAAGGTGTGAATGGTACACTCAGATTGCCCATCAGTTTATAGGTGAAATGTTGTACTGAAATCCAATTGAGTACCCAACGCCTCCTGTAGTTTATGCCAAAATTGCGAAGTAAACTGAGGTCCTCTGTTTGACACTATAGAGACTGGCACACCATGTAAACATACAATCCGATTGACGTATATTTTTGCCAATCGTGCTGCTCCATATATCATATTAACAGGTAGAAAATATGCCGATTTCGTCAATCGTTTCACGATCACCCAAATGGAATCATACCCCGAAGATGTCCTCAGTAATCTAACCACAAAGTCCATTGTGATACGATTCCACTTTCACTCTAGAAGAGGCAACTGTTGCAACAGTCCAAAAGGATGCTGGTGCTCAAATTTTACCTGTTGACAGGTCAAACATCGACTAACAAACTCAACTATGTCATTCTTCATTCCTGACCACCAATAGGACTGTCGGAGATCCCGATACATCTTAATATATCTCGGGTGTACAAAATATATGGAGTTGTGGCCCTCGGTCATAATCTCCTCGCGTAATCCACCAGAAGATGGTACGCACAACCTCAACCTAAACCACAACACTCCTGAATCATCAACACTAAACCCAGGTACACTAGATGATATAACTTTTTCAATCAGACTCTACATATCAGAATCATCCTTTTGAGACACTCGAATCTGATCCAGCAAGATGGTCTCATCTCAACGTGACCAAAAAATGCCTTAGAGTTATCAAATTGTAACTCCACTCCTTCCTTCATCAATTTCTACAACTCAGACATTGTTGGTCGTCTTTCAACTAAGATATGAGCTAAACTCCCCATCAACTTTCTACTCAAAGCATCAGCCACGAGGTTCACCTTGCCAGGATGATATGATATAGTACAATCATAATCCTTTAACAACTTTAGCCAACGTCTCTGCCTTAAGTTTAGGTCCCGCTGCCCAAAAATATACTTCAGACTCTTATGATCTATGAAGATCTCAAAAGTCTCTCTGTATAGGTAATGCCTCTAGGTCTTGAGTGCAAACACAACTGTCGCCAACTCCAAGTCATGTGCCAGGTAATTTTTCTCATGCCTCTTGAGCTGTCTCTGGGCATAGGCAATCACATTGCCATGCTGTATCAACACACAACCCAACCCTACTCTCAAGGCATCACAATACACTGCAAACCCTCTAGAACCTGATGGAAAAACCAATACTGGTACACACGTCAAACACCTCTTTAGCTTTTGAAAGCTATCCTCAAACCTATCAAACCAAACAAATTGAACTCTCTTTTGTGTCAACCGAGTCATAGGAGCTACGATCCTGGAAAAGTCTTGGATGAACCTCTTATAGTACTCAACCATGCCAAGGAAACTTTGTATCTTTGTAACAGTCTTAGGCCTCTCACAATAGAGTACTGCCTCTACTTTCTTTGGATCCACTATGATCCCATCCTTAGACATTACGTGTCCCAAAAATTCCACCTGATCAAGCTATAACTCACATTTTGAGAACTTCGTATATAGCTGATTCTCTCTCAAAGTCAGCAAGACTGACCTCAAATGGTCCTCATGCTCTTCCATACTCCTCGAGTACACCAGAATGTCATCGATGAAAATGATAACGAACCATTCCAAGTATGTTCTGAACACCATGTTAATCAAATCCATGAATGCCATTGGTGCATTAGTCAAACCAAACAACATCACTAGGAATTCATAGTGATCATACCTGGTCTGAAAAGTTGTCTTCGGAATATCCTCACCTCTGACCCTCAGCTGGTGATATCCTGATCTCAAATTGATCTTAGAAAAACATTGCGCACCCTGCAGCTAGTCAAATAGATCATCTATCCTCGGCAGCAGATATCGGTTCTTTACTGTCACCTTATTCAACTGTCGATAATCAATACACATACGAAGGCTTCCATCTTTCTTCTTTACAAACAACACCGGAGCATCCCAAGGTGAGACATTCGGTCTAATAAATCCCTTTTCTAACAACTCTCTCAACTAGGTCAAGTTCCTTCAATTCTATTGGTGCCATCCGATATGGTGGAATCGATATCAGATCGGTACCAGGTTGCACCTTTATGGCAAACTTAACCTCTCACTTAGGAGGAAGTCTCGGTAACTCATCGGGAAATACATTAGAGAACTCTCGTACCATAGGTACATTTTCCACCTTCAATTCTGAACTAACTGGCTCGGTGAGTACAAAAGCTAGGTACACCTCACAACCACGATGAATCATCTTTTTAGCTCTAACAGCTGACACGTACCCCCGCACGATGCTGTCGCGTTCACCATGATAGCAAAACTCACTCTGAATTGGAGGTCAAAAATATACTTTCTTAGCAAATAGTCTAAAGCAGCATGCCAAGTCGAAAGTCAATCCATACCAAGTATAACATCTAACAAAATCAAATCGGCTACCAACTCGTGCCCCTCAAAAACAACCACGCAACCTCGGACTCCAGATTCAGTTGGCATCTTACTACTCAAAGGTGAAGATACTTCTAACAAAGAGTCTAACTGACCCAAAACCAACCTCAAACTCTCTACAAAACATAGTGTGACAAACGAATACGATGCACCAGAATCAAATAATACATAAGCTGAAGTACCAGAGATAAGTCGCGTACCAGTCACTGCAGTATTGGAGGTCTGACCCTCTTGACGTGTCAAATGGTAAACATGGGTCTGCCCACCAGTAGCAGATTTGCGCAAGCAAGCCTGTCCATGACTACTGCCCTGCTCAATTTGGCTACGGGCTTCAGAGTTTGTGGCATCTTGGTATGCTCATCTGCCAGCTCCTGTGCTAGTAGTGCTTAAGCCTCCTGCTACTGACTGTACCGACTGTGACCCTAAACCACGCCTTAAAGGACAATTAGCAACTTTGTGCCCAGGCTACCTGCAGTGATAACAAAGACTTGCGACCATGTTGCAAGAACCAGGGTGCCTCCTCCTACAAGTCTCACAAACTACATATGAACCTCCAATGCTCTGACCTCTAGTACGCACAACTGGTTGTACCACACTATTGTCTTGGGAATCCTGACCATGTGTCTGGCCTCCAAAGAAATGTCTGCATCTCTGGTCAGACTGACTGCCCTGACTACGGCCATATTGGCCTCCCAACGCACTGTCAATCTTTTCCCTCTTGGGCTCCTTCGGCTGCTTCTCATCTTGGTACTCCATACCCCTTGCGGCCTTAGAAATTTACTATACAGTGGTCAACCTCTGGGTCTCAACCACTATCCTGATCTTCAATATCAACCCACTTAGGAACTTCCTTGCTAAGGGCTCCTCACTACGGGCCTAGGCAAGTGCATATCTGTTCAACTCCCTGAATTAGTCCTCATATTCGCTCATTAACATCCCGGGCTCCTGATGGAACTCGCTGAACTGATCTGCCTTCCTATCCCACTTACTTGGAGGAACGACAAACAATGTGAACTCTATCTTAAACTCTTCCCCCGAAGTCTTTAATCTTGCCACCATTTGGCGGCTCAACCATCCAATAGAAATGAGGCCAACTTAACCCTCACCATATCATCGGTGAGCTCTATGGCATTGAAACACTACTCCACTATGAAAATAAAATCATGGGATCCTTTCCCATCTTCCCCGTAAATCTAGGCGGAGAAAGCTTCATGAATCTAGCCAAATGAGACTCAGCGTCTGACTGAGGTGCTACTGAAGCTATAACAGGCACAGGTGTAGCAAGTGTCTCCTACTGAAGTAAAGGAACAGGTGGTGCTGCAACCACTGACAGAACTGGCTGACTTCCAGCCGCCTGACCAACTCGAACAAGAACTGGACTTACGAAAACCTAGGCTCTGATACCACCTTTGTCACGACCCATTCTCGGGACCATGATCGGCGTACGAGGTGAACAGTCTATAGGAGCCCGACCCATCTCCCACAAGCCTAAAAAATTTATAAACTCTACCCATTTGTTTATTTATTAAAAAATTTTAATAAAACAACTGTGAGAAAATCATATATAAATATATGAAAATAATATTTAAGATATATATCAAAATATAACATACGTAAAATCATATACAAAGCAATCTAGTCGCAAATCAAGTACCAAAACAAAATAGGCAGACCCCGTAACCCAACAACATTTAGGTGCGGAGCTTTAAAATAAAAGAAGTAGCACCGCCAGGAGGGCGCTACTAACCAAAATTATCAGTGCCTCACTGGGCGGAGATGCCAAAAGGTTGTCGAGTCGAAATCAACCTTTAAAATGAAAACAAGGCAACATAGAAAACAAAGAGGGTCAGAACCCAGTGAGAGATAATACTTCATATTGGCTTATACCTGCCTCACAAAGACTGGTTTGAAAACTAGTGTTATCAAAGGCTTATACCTAAAGACTAAGGCAAGTGTACCTATCGTCTATAGCAAGTGGACCCTTGAGTACCGAGTGTTGTATCCCACAGAGACTACAATTATTGGCTACTCACTCTTCCTCTATTATCTAGCCGGCAAAATAAATGATTTCAAATCTATAAAATAAATAAAATAAACAAATGCAAACGATAAAATAAACGATGAGAAGATGACACCTAGATACTGAATCCCCCTAGACCGAATTAAGTAACAAGGACTCGTTATTCAAACAATCATTCAAGCAATTGGACAGTGGAAATTTCTAAGGTATATTAACCTCTCTCTCAAGTTAGCTAATGC
>CAODLS010373229.1:0-25690 GCA_948243855.1 Flueggea neowawraea
CCTTAGAGTCAGCCTCATCTGCCCAAGACCTAAGAGAAGAACTTTCATTATTCTGGTAAGCTGACAGTTGTCCCTGAATTTCTCTGGCAGTGGTAGCTTCATTCACACAAATAGGAAGAGTATCAGCTGTAGGATTCAAAATCGAGACAATAATAGCATGTTGTTCAGGTTCTGGCTGCGGCTCAAAAGGCACAAGATAAGTTGTATATGCGGCCACCGTTGGCAAATCAGAGCTAGGTGGTTCTTCAGCCTGTGGAGTATTCGCTAAATGTGGCAAAGAAGTAATTGCAATAGGTTGGTCGTGAGTTTGTCGTGCAATCAGTAGGGTATCACCCGACATGTCCAGATCAGTGTGAAGAGCTTGGAAAACATTGTTTAACGAAACATCTGATGGTTTGGAGACCCAATCTTTTTTCTGCCCCTGTTCTTTAGATGCATTAGCTTTGACCGAAGGCTTTGGTTTTCAGCTCTCAACAACCTTATTAAGGCGACATGAAATCGAGGTGTGACCTATGTTGTGACAAGTGGAGCAAAAATCTGGTAAGCTTTCATAAAATACTTCAACAAAGAAACTCTTACCCTTTTTTGCTAGCATCAATGTATGTGGAAGTTCTGAAGCCAAATCCACCTCAACTAGAACTCGAGCAAAATGACCCAAATCACCGGAGAGAGTGGTGTTGTCAATTCGCAATGGAGACCCAACACCTCGAGAAATATCTACAAGCAATTGAGGATGCCAGTAATCCTATGGGAGCTTGTAGAAATGCACCCAAACTTGGGAGGTTGTAACTTTTTGCACATCTGGGTCAAAGTTTGGTGTCCATTGTTGTAATCGAAGCACACCCGGCTTCAAGGAAAAAGATCCCGACTTAGAAGAGCAATTTTCTCTTCTTGTGAGTGCAACAATATATGATAGTATCCTCTACCAATCGAAATCAGTCTCCAATCCTTCAAACCCCAAAGAGTAGATAATCTGGATTTCAAATCTGCCACCTTCCACGGAGTTTCTCCTCTTGCTAGAACAACCCGGCCAATTAAAGCGTTGTCACAAAGTTTCAATCTCTCAGCATACACTGCTTCATTGATCTGAATGGATACATAACCCCGTTTATGTTGCGGTGCAATAGAAGCTGTTGGAAAGGCAGTGGTTGCACCCTTAACAATTGAAGCAAAAGAAGGGCCTGTCATAGAGGGTTGGAAGGCGGCGCTGGAACTGTAGAAACAGGCGAGGCTGGGAGGTGTTGGTGCGAAGACGTCGACTTAGAGTTAGAAGGCATCGCTGCAACTGCAGAAGAAACAAGGTTCGGCGGCGTCGACTTGGCGTTGAACGACGGCTCTGTAACTGCAGAAGAAACAGGCGAGGCTGGGAGAGGTTGTTTCAGCGACGACGACTTGGCGTTAGAGGGCGGCGCTGCAACTGCAGATGAAACAGGCGGGACAGGGAGAGGTTGATGCCGTGTCGTCGACTTGGAGGTTGAAAGCGGCGCTGCAACTGCAGAAGGAAGAGACTGTTGTGGTGGTGGTGACCTGGAGAAAAGATCGAAGATTCCTACATAGCAGTCCAGAGGGGCCGTCGGAAGTCAAGGTGGCCTGTGGGTGGCCATGGCCGGAGACGGCGTCAGGTAGCTTGAGGCGGAAAAAAGCTCAGCTGCTGTTCCGAAAAAAATCGACAATTAATGTAACCTAAAATATGTAATACATTTTTTTTTGTCAGTAAAAAAAATACGTAACATGGTTCATTGTATATTCCTAAATAGTCATATTCCTGGAGATCAGTCATCTAGTCACTTTGATTTGTAGATGATTTCCACATTTAAAAAAAATTACAGTCAAGCCATTTAGTTTCAAAATTTAGAATTAATATATTTTCATTTTTCCTATTTTTTGATAGTTGTTGTTCAACTAGAATCTGATCTATAAGTATTTTGTTTGCTTATCAGTTGAACTACTACTTATGGATGCATTTTTTGTATTGCCTTAACTTTTTAAAATATGATTTTTATTAACAAAAGAAAAGCTGTTTGATTTTTTTTCTTTTCCCCTTTTATCCAATTCTTGAAAGGATATATAAATTCCTTAAAATCAGGGATATCTTTTACTTTGTTATAGTTCAATAGATTACACTTTGTTGAGCTAAGATTTTGTCCTAACTTTCACCAGGTTAAATATCAGTGAAAGGTCTCTCTCCACACCCTTCAAAAGTTGAGTGCTCTTCGAATTCAAAGTTGAGAACACCCTGTTATTGTGCTGCTTGATGTTCAACAAAACAATATTAAAAAAAAATAAAAAGAAAAAAGAACAGGTACATGATGTTGAAAAAGCTTCGTCCATCTTTATATTTCTCTTTCTGCAATTGTTCCTAAAGTTACTGCGACATGGAGCTTATGTTAGTTGTCCCCTTGAAGAACTTGATCATCTTTACTTTGCATATGTTAAATCTTACGTAAAAATTACGTAAGATATAGAATTTATCTTATTTGAATTTGCTTTTTTTTGGCACATTTGCACCCTAATATAAAAATATAAAGTGAATTTTGGCACATTTGCAATAGTTAGATTAATGAGCCAAATATATATACATAACACCAAATTTTCACCGAATAATTATCTCCGATATCCTTCCAAAACAGATAATCAATTGCAAAAATAAAAATAAAAACCAATAAAAAACAAATCGACATTACCTAAAATAAAACAAAAAACTCATAAACGAAGGTTTCAAGATATTTTTGGAGAATTTCATGATAATCTCCTATATAGAGTTTGTATATAGATCTCAAATAAAATCTGGAAGCTTCGAGCTCATATACAAATTTGAAACAAGAACTGAAACTAAAAAAAAGAAGTGAAAGCTCAAGAAGACGACTCAAAATCAACAAAAGCAAACAATGAAAAGTTGTGAAATCTATCAAATTATCATCTAATGAGTTGAAGGTTGAGAATTAAAATTTAATAATATGTTTTTGATTTTGTTACTTAAATACTTTCGAACGTATTTCCAAAGAAATTTGAATATGCAAGTGTTTAGATCTACAAAAAAGGTTCACGACTGTTAAATGACTAGAAAAAGAATTCATATCAATATTAAATTTCTCTTGCAGATTCTATTAACAAATTAAATAAATATTTTTTAAAATCAATAGTTACAATACTTTAAACATGTTTAAGAACATGCTAATTATCATCTGCTTTGTTTGAGAAACTTACTAAAATGTTTGAATAATATGTTTCGATGTTGTTTCTTAACTTCTTTCGGTCTTGTTTGTGAAGAAATTTGAAATAATTATAATTGTTTAGATCTAATTCATTTTTGTTTAAATCACGTTAATTATTCGTTTCTTTTTTGTTTAAGTTTTACACATATTGGGATAACGTTTTTGTACTATATTTAATCTTTCATTCATTTTATATTTTTTTCCAGTGTTAATCAAACTTTTTTTTTTAGAATTTGGTAAAGACAATTCTTATAATTTGTTTAAATCATGTTTAGAATTTGTTTAAATTCTGTTTATGTCTATACAATTTGTCGGTATTTCCTATTTAGAATTTAATTAATTTTTTTATGATTTGTTTATTTTATAGTTAAATTTTATACGACTAGATGAAAAATAATGTTTACAACCGTCAAAACACAGAAACCTTAATGTATATAAAACCGCATTTTACTGAGAAAACTGTGATGTTAAAATATTTAAAAATGGCATCATTACTTACTAATTTCCAAAAATTCAGTTGTAATATAAATAATAAGATCGTGCAGAAGTAATATCCAATTCCAATAATGCGGGTGGATCATGTAAATTCCACTAGATTAAGAGTTTTTTTAATAACACTAGATTAAGAGTTAATTACCCAGCGTGTCCAAATTAAACAGTACATTAACACAAATAGAAGTGTCCGATTTCAAATATCACAAATTCTAAATTTCAAATTTCTTAATTTCAGAGATGACATAGTCAACTATAATAGTATTCTGAATAACAAAAATGTCAGATATATTTTGCATATAATCTAAAATCTCGTGATTTTTTTCTCGCATTTATCCTTGCATTTTTTCTCTCTTTTGGCCAAACTCTTTTTCTCGGGTTAATAACACCCATGATCACAAACGTTTGGAGAGAAGTTCAGTAAAGTCACAAAAGTGATTTTTTCAAGGTGGTCACATAAGTTATATTAAAGCACACACAAGGTCACAACAACCATAATTATTTTAATTTTCTGGTCACATATCTACGTAGATGACAAGTGGACAACCACCACCTTAGCGAAAAAAATGACACGTAGACGAATAAATATGACAATAAAATTAAAAAATGGGAAACACGCTACTTTTTTTAACTTCATAATTCACTAAATCAAAAACATTTCATGCATTAAATATTTTATGACTTAGTTTTTATTTATCATAAAAATTAACTAACTTACAAAAGAAGCTAATTTTTTATGATGAATTAATCAAAAAAATTCTTTGTTTTTAAAAAACTTAGAAATAATATTTTTTAATTTCTTTATTTTTAAAAAAACTTAGAAAAAATATTTTTTAAATGATAAATAGATTCTAAATAAAAACGTCATAAAAATTAATTTTTTATGTAAGTTAGTTAATTTTTGTAATTAAAAAATTCACATTATAAAACATTAATAGTTGTAAAAAAAGTTTTTTTTATAAGTTAGTTAGTTTTTAATAAATAAAAATTATGGTATAAAAAATTAATTCATCATAAAAAACTAGCTTTTTTTGTAAGTTAGTTAATTTTTTTAATAAATAAAAGTTACGTCATAAAATATTTAATTCATGAAATGTTTTTAGTTTAGTGAATTATGAAGTTAAAACAGTAGTGTGTGTTTCCCATTTTTTTAATTTCATTGCCATTTTTGTTCGTCTACGTGGCATTTTTTGCTGAGGTGATTGCCCACTTGTCATCCTACATGGATATATGACCGAAAAATTGAAGTAATTCTGGCTGTTGTGACATTATGTGTGATTTAATCTAACTTTTGTGACCACCCTAAAAAAAAATAACTTTTGTGACTTTACTGAACTTATCTCCAAATATTTGTGACCATTGGTGTTATTAACCCCTTTTTCCCCTCTCTTCTTTTCTTTCTCTCCTCTTTCTATCTCTTCTCCCTAGTATTCTCTCAGTGTTTTTTGCCTTCCCCATCTGTCACTTCCTCATCCTCCTCTGTTGGTCTCCTCTTTGTTTCTCTCTTTCTCGCTGCCTCCTTTACTGCCGCCATCATTCATCTCTCTCTCTCTCCCCCTCCATTGTTGCAATCTAAAATTGCGACGTTGTTGAGAGACACAACAGTTGTAGGGGAGAGACACGGCTTGTGGAGGAGAGAGGCGTCGAATCGAGATCATACGAGCAGATCTGTTCTATCGAATGTGGCTTTCGTTCCAGCAACGACGAACATAGATAGACGTCATGCACGCAACACAAAGATGCACGACGATAAAGACACGATGCAAAGACGAGACAACAATGGAGTTTTGGAATCGTGACATTGTGAAGGAGCTTCATTCAAGCACACCGCTTTTGTTCCAGCCACAACAGATGGTTAAGGGTGGCAGCTAGGGTTTTGGAAACCCTAGCTGCTTGAAGAAGATGGTGTTTCAAATTTGTTTATAAAAAATTGTTGGTTTAGTCGCTAAAATTTTATAAAATTGTCTTATTTGTCCCTAAAATTGTAGAACATACTATTGTGCACATCTGTGAACACTTGTGTATACTAATTGCATTTCTATTAGTCGAAAGAAAAAATTGCAATCATATTATTGTACACCTTTGCACACTAAAAAAATGTCAACTTTTATATACATGTGTACGCCAATGTACATTCGTGTACACCAATTAGAATTTACGAAATCATTTTTTTGCAAACCTATGCACACAGTTATAACCAAACTGAAATTCATAAAATTATTATTTTTTTTTAAAAAAGGGGACGCCTTTGTACATTTGTGTATACCATTGTACACTTTGCTATATTTTTTGGAAAATTTAGTTTTTTATTTGTTTAAAAAACATTTTTTCGTGAAATTTCAAAAAAGATGGTATTTTTAATATGTGTGTTAACGTTTTGTGGATATTACAAGCTAGAGATTTCACTTTTAAAATTTGGCTTTGTAATTAACGACCTAGATTAATTGTTATTAAAGGCCAATCTATTTACAAGGCCAAGCCCATGTTAGTTCATGAGGATAATTACAGGTTTTAAGATAGTTACAACATTATATACATATAGGATTTTGCCGTGGGAAGTAATTTGAATGACAGACTTAAACTAGAGGCACCAGGAGGCTTTTCCAGAACGTGAAAGAAGACTTCTACTGGTTATATATATTAGTTCTTTAATATATCCACACTGGTTAGCTCAAAGATCTACTAAGCAGAATAAAAAAAAATCAAAATTAGCTGCCCTTAGATTTATTCAGAAATGTATTTGGATATAAATAGGGTTCAACCTGATCCAGTTCATTTAAGCAAAAAACTATAAAGATTTTTTTTCCTCTAGGAAATTCTAACGTGTGATGTATTCCATTTCTTAATTTGTAAATATCTATGCAGTGTAATCAGCTAATATAGGCTTAGCATCTCTTCGAGCAAAAAAAGGAAATCCTTGGAGGATAAGAGGATAAGGTGACGGAAAATTTTCATTGAAGGACTAGACAAACGTATCCACAATGAGCAAAAGCCTGAATTGCGGGCTCTCCAACTCTCAGTTGGAAAGCAGGGAATTGTGGTAGTGAAAACTGACAAATTAAAGACCACATTATCTGAATGAGTATTTACTTTCTTTTTTATCCGACATTTGTTTTGAATGTATTTGACAGCATTATCATCTATCGAAACCGTTGCACTAGGGAAGTCAGAGGTTAAGCAACATCGCTTATCTTCGTCGACTCACCGAGACATCTTTTTAAGTATAAAATTATGTCGACTTGAAACTAGAGCAGATAATATCTCAAAACAGTGTTTTTACAGTCATCTCTAATATGTTGCTCACACATCCACTATGCCTCCGTTGCTGAAGCCGATGCTATTGTTTTGATTTTATTTTTTTAGTTATAAATTGGCTGTGGAAAATGGCGTTATTAATCCATAGATTTTTTTTTTCAAAATACAAGTATATGATTGAAAAATCAAACAACAGCTGGAGTGAAGAGTGAGTTAACTTGTCGATATGATCAAATTGAGCAAAGTCTACGATGGTAAGAAAATATGGTGCATTGATTTGGAAGCTCAACAGAGAGACTGTGCATTGATTTATAGCTTGAAAAATTGGCTAATGAACATGTAATATAGTCCGTAGGACTAGTATTGTCAAGTATGTCATTTGTTAACCAAGCAAGTAGTAGCATTGAGAGCAAAAGATCTACCTGCCATGTCCATGATTGAAGTAAGATTTGAAGACACTGCTTCAACTAAAGAATTATCAGCATTGTGCTGTCTTAATTTCTTGCTGAATTGAATAGAAACACCTTATTAATTGATATGCGGAATAGGATCATGGTAAGTCCCTTTGAATAGGATCTAGTCACGGGTCTTGACACTAGACTTTCTGAGTGGCTCGAACTCTTTTTAGGCCCTATGATTATTGATAATGAAAAATTCGTCCTTTACAGAGTTTCTTCTCTAAACTTTGAATAAATGATTGCTTGATTTTTATTAGCAAAATATGCACTATATATTGGTGCTAGGAATTAGAATGAGTCGCCCTAATAGGGAATAACAATCAAGGTAGAATCCTAATTGAATAATGACTCCTAATTGCTGGAAAATACTTCCTAAATAAGATAAGACGAGGAAAAACTCAGAAATATTTCAAAAAAAAGAAATTTAAATTTCAAAAAGGCAAGAACAGTCAAAATGTACACAAAAATACCAAAATTTATAATGCAATTTAAAAAATTACAAAACAATTGACTTTTTGACCGCCTTTTGACTATCACGTCAAAAGTTTGACCGCGTGTTGACCACGCGCAAGAAATGAGTAAAACAAGAGTTCAACTTGTACTTAGAATTCCAAAACGAGACTAAGACATGCTCAGAATTTCAAATATAAAATGAGTTCAAAACGAGAACAATTTGGTCTCAGTTTTGCACACACAAAAATGAGTATGAACGAGTACAAATGAGAACAAATTGATTACAAACGAGTTCAAAAATAGAACAAACCCAATACAAATGAGAACAAAATGTACTCAAAATTCTAGATACAAAAATGAAGACAAAATGAAACCAATTGGGTCTCAGTTTTGCATATATGAAAAAGAGTAAAAAAATGCAGATCTTTTCCTTCTCTTTCCCATCCATTGTGTGCAGTAGGGTCAACAGAGATTTGCCGTGGGAGGCTAAAAAGAGGAGGAGGATACAAAGTGAGATGAAATTTTCTCTAATTTGCTACAAGTTAGGATAATGAGTAATGACAATCTTAAATCATCAACTTCTAATGGTAATAATATACAACACGTTGGATTACAATCAAGGACCAACGTTACCACTAAGCACCCTCAATGCCACATCCATTAATATTGTATGCTATATTTACAAAGTTATTCAAGCATAAATAGATAACATTTTATCCTTAAGTGTACTTAATTGTCTACGAATTTATACCTTTTTCATGTCTGTGTAGGGTGAATGAGAATGCATGAAATGTGGATGAAAGGTGATGAAAAATGCATGAAAAAAGATGTTTTTAAATTTACAAGATCAATGGAAGAAAACACAAGAAAAATCAGCTCAAAGGGAAAAAATTTGTCACCATGGTCATGGCTCCAGTGCCATGCCTGTGGTGTTGGTGTCTAAACTGTGGCCATGTTGGAGGAGTGCATTCTGTGTAGTAGCCAACCAAGATCATGGAGATGGCCGTGACCCTGACCGTGGCCTCCTGAAGAGAGAGAAAAGTGTGTTGGAAAGAGGACAAAAAGAGTGGGACCAAAGCACACATCAAGGGCATTTTTGGGAGATTGTCCCTATGGTTTGTGGGGGACCAAGAGGGGTATACATATACCTCTTTCACTCCATTTTTGGTATCTTAGGCTGCACACACATCAAGAAAAAAGGAATTTTCTCTCACATTAATTCCTAAGAAGGATTCTAAGCATTGAAGAGGAAAGAGAAGAGGGCTTGAAGAGAGGCTTTCATCACCATCGAGAGAAGCTTTATTATTCTCTTTTTGTCTTATTTTTCTTTGTTTGGAATATGTTTAGGATATTTCTTTCTTTCTTTCTTTATGCGTTATTTTTTAAATATGATAGCTTATTCCTTGTTAGAGTATTAGAGATGTAGACATTGGACTGATGTTGCTTTAATGGATGATTAATATTATAGGTATTGTGTTTTTGCTGTTAAATCTATTGTTATTGATGTATTTATTGCTAAATCTATTGATGGTGATTGATTTTATGACTTTTTGATTATTGAATGATGTTGTGCTTAGCTACCATAATTGTAATGTCCCGTTCGTTTTCGATCAATCTTTTGTAGCTTTCTGTCCTATCCTATTTTGATCCATTCCATTTTAATTTTATCCTTTGGTGTTTGAGGTGCTAATTAAGTGTTGATGGATTTTGGATGATGTTATTATGTAAGGTTGGGAGAGGTCAAGCCTTGGGAAGGGTTTGGCATGTGTTCGAAAGCGAGGAAAACCAAGTAAGGCAAAAATAGAGTGACTTACGTACGTTAGTCAAGCACTAACGTACGTAAAGCACACCTTACGTACGTAAGGTTAATCCTTATGTACGTAAGGTGTTATTTTTGCACCGTACGCATTTCTGACGTTTGACGTATGTGAGCTAGGTTTATGAGATTATTCATGTACGTGAGCTTTAAAGTGACGTACGTAAGGTCGGGTCTGATGATTCTAGACATCATTTTCTCTCAAAAACGTACGTTAGATGTTGAGTAATGTACGTAAGGGTCTCTTGATGTATGTGAGGGCCAAAATGATGTACGTGAGCATCGATCTAGCAGTTTTTAAAGCACCTAACAACCCGATTCTTCATCATTTACTCATATCTCTTACACCAAAATCTGTTACAACGGTCTGAGACTCTTCCTCATTGTTCGTACGATCTTCCTAATCAATTTCTATGGTAATATTGCGTCTCTTTCTTGGTGATTAAGTTGTTTTCATGCTTTTAATCTTGAATTGCTTCTTTGGCCGAATTTCAATTAGAGATTGAATTTTTGGATGATTTTTGATGAAAGAATGTTTGGGATTTCTAAAATAGGTTAGATATGACTTATATTAATAAGAATCAAGCATTGAATCAAGAGATTTGATGAGTTTTTGGCGGTGTTAGGGTTAGCTACGGGTTTGCTTAATTCTTGGCAATTTGGAGTTGCTTTTGAGAAACCAATTACATATTCGAGTTCCTGAGGTTATAATATATCAATGTGGGTATTTAGAATCTTTTTTTTGTTGGTTGAATCGAAAGTTAGACCATTTTTGTAATTTGCCACTTTGGGTTGGGGACCATTTGAATAATTTTGCATTAGAGGGGTTAAAATGTGATTTTGCATAGGTTAGAGGATTAATTTGACTATTTTGGGAATTTTGAGGATTAATTAATGATATTTGGGTGTTATAGGTTAATTTATTTATTTGGAATATTTTGGGGGACTGAACCGTAATTTTTAGAGGTTCGAGGACTAAAGAGTAATTTTATACCGAGGTGTAATTTTGAGTTTATAATTTTAGACTTGGGTTTAGAAGTAGAATTTTAAACGTTGTTCGAGGGTCCGAGTCTACATTTGTATTATCACGCATTTTGGTACCACCACAGTACCAACATTGCATGTTAATAATTATTTTGTGTACTTCTGTTTCAGCTTCTTGTTCACGACAGCGGGACCATCCACCATCTAGTAGGGTTTGAATGGCTATTTTGTTTCTAGATCTCCAGGTGAGGATAACAACTTCAGATACATAGGCTGTGTCTTTCAAAATTATATGTTTTGGCGTGTTTGGCTAAATTCTGAAATTGAATTAATAATGGTCTGGATAAATAATAAAATAAATTATGTGATTAATAACCACACTTAGTATCAGATTCTGATATATATATATATATATATAATATATATATATAAAGTTTCTACAAATAAATTATGTTGCATGATTGTCTATTATATATATATTCTGTTATATTATATTTTGGATAAGGGTCACCTAGCTACGAGGTAACGTAGCCTCTGGTATACCACTACTCTGTGAAGGCTCGAGTTACCGGGGTAATCTGGTGACCGTGTGTCCATCCAGACACACGTACTTTGTCTGATTCTGTCTAGTGGCATAGCCACAAGTCTAATATCTGTTTGATTATGTCTAGTCCATATCCACCTCTGTTATATACATATATATATATTATGTATTATGTATATTGCATACTGTCTGTTTTGTCTGCGGAAAATTTCAAAACGAATTTCGAAAGTAGTATTTTATGTGGAGTGTATACGTATGTATTCGTATATATTGCATGCGATATTTTGAAACGTTTTCAAAACAGTCTGTGTGAGGCACGCATGAGGCAATCTGGAGTGTTATTTCTCACTAAGTTTACTCACCCCCTTAACATATTTAGGTTGACTTTTGGCTCAGTAACCATCTGGCATCTTCTTCTTTGTGAGGCGTCTTCTCCATTGGTTAGTGATGTCCTTTTTTTCGGGCTCTTCGTTTTGTATTAGAGCTCCACACCGGGATGTTATTAGATTACTGAGATTACATTTTGTATTTTGATTTACTCTGATATACTTTCGTCATATGTTTACACTCATACTATATTATTATATATTAATTTTATGATATATGTTTTTCTATAAAAATGGTTTATTTCATTAAATGGTTAATAATAGTTAATAAATGAACAATTTGGGTAGTAAGTTTGATTCTCCGAGGCTTGTACGGGATGGGCCGGATCTCCAGTTCGGTTCGTCTTGTACGTTGATCATGGTCCGAAAACGGGTCGTGACAACAATGTTGTTTTTGGCAAGCCTAAGTGATGAATTGAAAAATAAAGTTTAGGTTAGGTCTACAAGTATAAAACTTGTATGGTTTAAGATAGAGATATCTTAAAACCCATTTTCATTCATTAGGTAACTAAATCCTTGGTTTTATCTCGAAAGCCCTAACGTTTTTCTATTATTGAGTTTCTTGTTTTAATTTATTACTTGCTTTCATTTACAAAAACCCCAAAAACAACCAATTGATGCTTTTATTTGTTTTTGCTTAATTATTTGACCACAATTAGTAGTCGTTCCCTTGAATTTAATAACTCTAGGAATACTCCCAAAGTAAAACTAAATCGATTCTAGTGCGCTTGCGAGAAGCCGACGGTTCATGGGCCACGTAGTTTAAATGAAAACCAGCTATATAACCTTCCAAAACCAAGGGGTTCAACCTTCTAAAACTAGCAGTTAACCTTCAAAACCATCAGTTTTACCCCTTCTAAACCATCATTTTAAACCAAAATCAGCGGTTTAACCTTCCTATAACAACAGTTTTATCATTATTTTTTAAAAAAAATTAAAAAATCGTTTTGAATCGGACCGAACCAGAACCGCCAATAGAACCACCCAAACCACTGACCAAAGTGCCACAAACCAGAACTGAAATCAAATGCCCAGAACAACCCCCAATTGGTTTGGTTCCAGTTCGGAGGGTTCTTGAACTTGAACTGCCGGTTCATGAATTGTGACTATCTCTACAGAGAACCAACTCAAGTAAGAAGAATAGTTGCTTGTTACTTCATTCTATGCAACAAAATGTAGCAATGAAACATGGATTGTTGACAGTGGTTGTATACACCATATGACATCCAATCCTAACTTCTTCAAGTAGCTGGGCAGATCGTATATCTCCAAAGTCAGAATTTGAAATGGAGGTTTCATTGACGTTAAAGGAAAATGAGTGGTTGATGTTGACACATTAACAAGTACAAAACTCATCCCTGATGTGTTGTTAGCACTTGAAATTCATCAAAATTTGCTTAATGCTGGTCAATTATTAGAGAAGAATTGTGTTGCTATAAGAGAAAAGAGTTTTCCTTTAACCTAACAAGAAAACAATTTGTTTGCTTATCCATCTGTTGTTGATGAGAATGCATTGTAGCATAAAAGATTGAGTTATTACAATCATGCAACACTAAAGTATTTGTAGAGAAGTGAAATGATGGTTGATATGCCAACAATTGATATTGAAACCAAAGTGTGTTAAGTCTTTCAATTGGAAAAACAAAGAAAATTCCCTAAAAATCATGCTTAAAGAGCATCAAAGGAGCTTCAATTGATTCATACGGATGTATGTGAACTAATGAAGACTCTTTCCTTAAATGGTAGCAAGATTATATAAGATATTGTTGGGTGTATTTCCTAAAACAGAAATCAGACACTTTGAAAAAATGGAAATCTATGGTGGAAAACCAAAGTGAATATAGCTTGAAGGTAATCAGGTTTGATAATGAGAAGTCAATTTTGTGAAGATGATAGAATTGAACATCAACTTACAGTTACTTACACTCTACAACAGAATGGTGTAAGTGAAAGGAATAACAAAATACTCATGGAGATGGCCAAATGTCTGCTCTTCGAGAAGAAATTACAAAACAAGTTTTGGGTTATGACAATATACACTTCAATATACTTATGAAAGGAAAATACTATATGAAGCCTGATTTAATATCAAACCATCTATCAAAAGCTTGAAAGTCTTTGGTAGTATTTGTTATGTGCACATATCTGATGCTAAGAGAAGTAAGCTTGATGAGAAGGCTATTAGGAATTTTCCTCGGTTATGAAACTTTGGTGAAAAACTACAAAGTGTATAATGCGAATGAAAACAAAATAGTGATAAACAAAGATGTAAAGTATGATGAAACACTATTGTGGAATTGGAAAAGTTCTACTGCTATTTCTGATCAAAAATTGAAGGGAAACATCGAGCCTTTTACTGATGTAGAAAATTTAGAAGATGATGAAGGTGAAAATTTGGATTTTTCTGATATAGATAATGAAAAAGATGGTGATCAAGACGAAGAACTTGTGTTGATCATGATTCATTTGATCATACACCTGTGAGGGGAACAAGATCTCTAGTTGATGTTTATTCTAGATGAAATATTGCATTGATAGAACTTGCAACATACTTTGAAGCTGCCAAAAGTGAAGAATGGAGATGTGCTATGCAGAAGAGATCAAGATGATTGAGAAGAATGAAACTTAGTGTCTAGTTGATAGACGAAATCACACAAATATGATTGGACTAAAATGGGTTTACAAAGTCGAGTTTAATGTTGATAGTTCTTTGAATAAAATAAAGGCCAAATTGGTTATGAATGGCTATAAGCAGCAATATGGCAGTGATTTTTCAAAAACTTTGCAGCCGTAGGCAGGTTAGACACCATTAGATTGGTGTTGAGTTTAGCTGCTCAGAAGGAGTGGAAAATTTATCAATTGGATGTGAAGTTAGCCTTCCTTAATAGAGTATCAAAAGCAATTTATGTTGTACAACCTGAAGGATTTGTCAAGATGCGAAGACCAAGTTCTCTCTTGAAGAAAGCTCTGTATGATCTAAAACAGGCAACCGGAGCTTGGTACAGTACAAGAAGCGTAGTTTGAAAAACTCAGAATTTTTTTTGTCAATGCTAGTAAATGATCCTTCGGTCCATAGTTACCTATAGTCATAATCTCCATAAACCTTGCAGTCTTGCATGAAAAACTGTACTAATAAGAGTACTTCATCCCGGTCGTCGAGTAAGCCCTGATTCGTTACAAATTCACAAATCTGAACAGTCTTCAACTTTCAAATCATATCCAGTTTTCATGTTCTCAGACATCCAGTAGCTTTTATCCACACACACAAGATCTTTACGTGGAGACCATGGCGTAGGAGGGGTTTTAATTTCTCTACTTCTTATGAATAAATTCTCTAAAAGCAATTTAGGCCCCTGAGCAGGCTTGCTATTCCAAGCATGTCAACCATCATCATGCATGTCTCAAGTTCGAAGCATTTCACTACCTTAGACATTGGATACTGCAACCCATTCCACTCCATTAGAGACAAAATCTGAAGAACCCATTCACCTATTTTAATATCTCTAACATGAGAAATGTCTTCGAGTAGAGATGTTAGCATGATTATTGCATCATCTTTCTTCTGCCAAGAATGATTATAAAAAAAGGCAGCAATCAATCAAAGATCCTTTGTTTAACATTTTCCCCAATAAGCGGAACCTGAAAGAACGAGTAATTGAAGATACGGAGCAGAAATTTCAAGTTTGGAACCATTTACATGGTGGTTTATCACCAATTTTCTCAAACATCTGTTATTGGTCAAATTGATCCAAGTGAATCAGAGACAATCTGGTAACTGTAACAACTCTGAAGGACTACCTGAGATGATATTGTTGATCGCATAGTTGGTCATGTGCATGCCGAACACAGATAAGCTTTGCAGCGGCTTCCAATTAACGTATCGAGTCCGGTCGATGATACAGTTAGACACTGTGAGTTTCTTTAAGGATGAACTCGAAAACAAGTGCATCGGCGACTTGCATTCCCCGTCATTGAATGCAAGGGTAAAGTCTTTCACATTAGCCAAACATAAACTCGCCCAACCAATCTATCCAATCCTCTTTCCCAATCAATCAGAACGGGACTGTTATCATAACAGTCAATGACTGAAATATTTTTGAGATTGGACAGCTTGTGAAAGAGGAGAGTATTGTGAATGTTTCCAGGCTCGATTCCTGAAAATGGAGACAAGCAAGATTAGTCCACAAGTAAGAAAATCGTTTCGCCAAAAGCTCGGTTCTCGCAGCATCTTTTGCATCCACAAACGAGAGGATAAGGAGGACGATTTCGTCTAGCAAATTGCTGAATTTATCCTCTTCTTGATCATTTAGACAAAACGAGATTTCTGCCGCTTCCATCACTGTATCTGAATGCTTGTGACTCATGGTTGCAGTGACGAAACCTCACCAAATACAAGGGGTTAAAATACGAATCTATGTAAGGTCAAAATTTCAGTGTGAATTCCATTAAACCCATAATAAAATCAACAAAACCCATCATCTACATCAATAATATCGAGAACTAATTGCAAGAGGTTAAAATGTGACAATCAAGCAGAGTAATCCGAGAAACACAAATACAAAATTGAAGAGAATTAATATGTGGACAACGATGGTTGAATTGAGGATGCAGCAAATTAGCAACGATTATGGCAAAGAGGTGAGTTGAGCGTCTTGTTCAAATCCCTAATTTAACAGCAAAAACATAAATTTAAGAATCAAGAAGGTTTCATTCCCGAATCGAATCGACTCGACCAATCAGTAGCTTGCAGTTTTTTTTTTTAATTAGTAACTAGTGCAGTAACGATAGAAGCAACGATGAAAACTAGTGAAAAGAAGGAGAAGCTAGACAATTTAAAAAGGGTTGGGTAATTATCAAATTAGTCCCTGAGGCACATCGAAATCTACATATGTATCCTTGTATTTTGAAAACTCCAGACGTTTGTCCCCTAGTTTTAAGTAGATTAAACAAAACTGCCAATCCAGTAGTCCTCCATTTAAAGAAAAGCTGATAAATAAATGAAATTAGTAAAAAATTAATTTTAGCCTAAATAGATAACATTAGTAAAATTTATTTCTAGTCTAAATTCTTATTTTGTTTTTGACAATTAAAGTTAGTAACACCGTTGAAGATTACTTGCTTATTTGGCAGAATTACAATTTGCATCTATTATACATATTAAGTGGTTAGTTAGCAGCATCGCCCATTTTTTAAGGATTTCCAATTTTCAAACTAGCTCGACTTGATGGAACATGTTCTCTCCTAATTTTTTTTTTAAAAACTCTTTTTTGGCTACTATAAAATAAGAAAATATTAGGATGATTAATGGAAAGGAAGGAGAAGCGTTGTTCTTGAGTTGCCACTCACCAGCAGTGACATGAAACAAAGACGAAAAGAAGGAAGAAGAATCGAAAGTGTGCATTCAAAATCCAAGGAATGTTGATATGCTCCACTTGCAATGTCGCCCTTTTGACCACTTCCTATTCCTTCTCCGACGGACGCCGTTTTCACCAACACTAAACTCTAACAGCTTAACTGCCTCTTCGGTTTAACGGCTTTGTGGCCTTGCTTGCGCAAAGAGAAGATAATGGCATGTTTGGATTAAGAGAAAACGAAATACCTTGTGAAGTTTTTATAAACTCCACATTTGCTTCAAAAGAAGTTCAAATCACAATTACATGCTCCTTTGATAAAAGAAGTTCCAACTTATTGGTGAAATTTTGAAATGTGCACATTTTCATCAACTATGCACATTTCAAAGGGAAAATCGCACTTTTATAAAAAAATAAAATACTATTTTTGAAAAATAGTTTTTAAAAAATACTAATTTTACAAAATGCTAGATAAAATAAAACTGAGTTGAAAAATGCCATATTCTCGAGAAATCGCGATATTTACACGAGTAATTGAATTTTTCGGAAAAATATGAATTTTAGCACAAAAAATATGTTTTCAGAAGGTCTCCAGAGGCCTTAAGAAGGAAGTTTTCACTTTTTTTATAATAAATTTGGATTAATCTAATGTCTTTAAAGATCTTCAAAAAAGAGTTCACAATTTTTTTATAGGAAATTTGATTTAATCATATTACAGTTTACACAAAATTTACAAATTTTAATTTAATTTAATGATAATTAATTTGATATACGAAATATATAAAAGCTTTCAAAAATTCACAATGGTTTTCGAAGGTCTTTAAAGGAGGTCTTCAAAAGGTCTTTGGAGATATTCAAAGGAGATCTTCGAAGGTCTGCGAAGGTCTTCAAAAGATCTTCGAACGTTTTCAAAGGAGGTATTCGAAGGTCTTCAAAAAGTATTCCGAAGAGGTCTTTTCAAAGAAAATATTCGGAGGTCTTCAAAAAGTGTACGTAACATCAAATTCAAATTTTCGCTTCCACCAACACCAAATCGATCTTTGTCACCATCAACACTACAAAAACAGACAACTAAAACTTGATAAACCCTAGCGGCCGCCGCCACCAAACTCAACAAAAATCAATTTGCACAAAATCAATCCTCAGAATCGTATACATAATCAATCAACATAAATTTCTTCAATTTCAGACAACATAAAAAAAAAACAGATTGCATATATCAACTTTTAATTTTAACCAACAATTTTAGAAAGGAAATAATTTTTTATACAAAATTTTATTTATTTATTTTTCATACAATCAAATTGCAGCAGTTAGAGTTTGGGAAAACCCTAGCCGCTGCAACTTCGCCATCACTCCCAAATCCTCCCACTCCACCACCATTGCTCTATCTTTGAACTTCACCATCCTCCTCTATTCGCCGCCGATACACATATGCAAAATACAAAACCAGAGTAGACCAAAAATAAAGGACAAAAAAAACCACATGCCATCCTCCTCCGTTTGCCGCCGCTACACACCTGTAAAATACAAAAATGAGATGGCGGACAACAAAAACCAGACGTCGTTCTCCCCCGTCCGTCTCCATCATATCACCGTCGCTTCCTCTTCTCTAGTCGCATCTCAGATCGCGTGATCTCTCTGGTTCTGTTCGTCACTATCGTGCCTCCCCCGTTGCATCTTCTTTTTTGTAAATCAGATCGAAGAGACTGAAGGCACTGGGCGATGGAAAAATTCGTAACAAAGAGAGAGAGAAGATGAGAGAGGTGCAGAGATAGAGAAAAAGAGAGCAATAGGGGAGAGTATGGTGGTGGACAAGTATGAATAGAGAAGAGTGATGAGAGAGGAGGACCAAATCTAAAAGACAAAGAGAGATGAGAGGGACAATGATGAAGAAAGAGAAAACCAGATAGATAAGAGAGAAAAACGAGATTTTGGGTGAAGAGATTTTGAATTCAGGAGAAAATGCATTTTAAAATAAAAGATAAAAATGTGGTATTTCTTAAATTAGTATACTAAAATATGGCATATAAGAAAGCATGTATTTGTATTGTGCCATGATGAAAATTACAAATCATGGAATGACATATGACAAAATTGAGTGTTTAATTATGACAAACCACCTAATTAACTCCATTTCAAATGTGTTAATTTTGTAAATATAGACATGGGGTAATTACTATTTAGTTCATGTGTTATAGCGTACTAGCCTTTTTCATCACCCAGTTTTGAAAAACCTCCTATTTCATCCATGTCATTAGACGTCGTTTCTGCAATCTAACGAAACTTAGAAAAAAACTTTTTTACCCTGCCAAGTTAGACTTCTGGCTTCCTCTCCTCTTATTCTCTCTCTCTCTCTCTCTTTAATACTCTCTATCACTTTCCATTCTATGTTTGTCCCTCCTCTCTCTCTCCCCCTCCCTCCTCATGTCTTCCTCTACTCTGCTTCCCATACCCAGACCCAGAACCTCTGCTTCCCTCTCTCACGACGCCACTGCTTGCTCTCTCTGTCCCTTCCTTCAAAACGACTCCGCCGCTTCCTCTCTCCATCTTTTCACTCACACCACCGTTGCCACCACCTCTGCTTCCTCTCCTCTGCTTCCCTCTGTTTCCCACACCTACACTTATAACCTCTACTTCCCTCTCTCACGATGTCGCCGCTTCCTCTCTCCGTCCTTTCCCTCAAACGACGACGCCGCCGCTTACTCTCTCCATCTTATCCCTCACATCACTGTCGCCACCATCTCTTCTCACTTTCTCTCCGACGGATTCGAAGCTGAGATATGGAGACCGAAGAGAGAGAAGATCGATCAGAGAGAGCGAGGCATCAAAGAGAGATCGACACAAGAAGTTTTGAGACATGGAAGTTAATGCAGGTATGGTTGTTAGCACCTACCGGAAAAATGAGCTCATCTGGACTCACCACGATTCCGATAGTGGGGTTCGTGTTTTAAGATTACCCATTTGCCTTAAAGTTTTGATTTTTGTTCTTTGTCTGTTTCTTTAATTGCATTTGGTGTTTGGATGTTGATTGTGTGAAAGAAATGTTTTTTTTGTTGGAATATGCAGATTTGAGAAATGGGTTCTAGTTGTTGTTAAATTTGGTGATTTAGGTTTGATCTTTGGTGGTTAATGGTGTTTATGTTTGAGTATTTATGTGTTTGCGTGAGATAAGGGTTTGCTTGAGCTGGGTTTTCTTGCAGGTTGAAGTAAAGCATTTTAGTGTTGTTTTAATTAGAGATCTCTTTCTGGTGTTGCTGTGTTCTTGGTGATTGTCTTTTTGGTATCAGGTTGTATGGCCTGTAGTTTGCAGAGGTTGGATTCTCAAAGACAAAATGTGCCATTTGTTTTCTGCTGGACTGGAGACGAAATGTGCCATTTGTTTTTTTGAATCTGCTTCACAAGAAGAGCCCAAATGAATGTGGTTTTGATGACTGTGGTTTTGAATTTTTTGTCTTGGATTTAGGTTTCAGCGGATAATTGTACTGTAATAACATTTGAGAGGAAGAGATTGAGTAGAAGATGATGAGTGAAAGAGAACGAGAGGAAAAAATAAAGTTACATTGGCATCAAAAGGCAAAATCGTCTATTTAGACATGTGACATGTATACCATCAGCGATGTTGACGTGTCCCGTCAATTTGTAGAAACAACGTCTAACGGTAAGGATAAAATATGAGGTTTTTTAAAATTGAATGATAAAAATGACTAATATGTTATAACACATAAATGAAATAATAATTACTTCTATAGACATTTCAAAAGTATATCTTTTAGTTAGAAATATTTTAAATAATATTTCATATTTTTTTAGTTAGGCGTATTAAATACAAACATTTCATTGATTTTTTATGATAAAATGTCCAATTTGTCTTTAGATACACTTTAAAATTTTAGTTGTAACCATTTATTTGAATCAAAAAATCTTGTCATCGGGTTTAATCTAGAAAAACCTTCTGAAGTTTTTACTCCTGTTTTTAATATGGTTGTTAACACATTTTCTTTTCATAGTCAATATATTTTTTTCCTAAAAATAAATGATTTTTTTTTGGAAGCTAAAAAGGTTGAATGGATATATTCCATGCTCCAATTATTTTAATGATAATTAAATTTTATTTTGATAGTCAATTCTAATACTAAATATAAAAGTAACATTGATTAGATATGTATGTAATTGAGAGTAAACTTGATTCTTGCAAAATGAGTAGGGTTAATAATAAAAAACGATTATCCTTAAAATATCTCATTTTTAAAAAATGAGTCATTTTTAGTGAAATGTCACATTACAAATAGGGGTGAAAATGAGTCTAGCGGCTCGGAGCTTAGCTCGATAAAAGTTCATTCACAGATCGTCTTGATAATAAATGAGTCGATCTTGAACAAAATTTTAAACTCGTTTAATTTGATTATCCAAAAGTTCGACTCGAAAGTTCGCGAACAAACTCGTTTGTAGGCTCGTGAACAAGCTCGTTTGTAAGTTCGTCTATATATGTGTGTGTGTGTTTGTAAAACTAAATTATGAAAAATATGTTTATATTTAAAATAATATTTAATATTTGGATCACATCAACAAAAGTTCAAACTTATACTAATTGACTGTGTCTATAAAAGTCTAAGTATGTTCGTATAAGATGATCTAATATTAGATTTAATTTGAGAAACAAATTGAAACTTCTAATAATTTTTGGTTCAATTACATGATCAACATGATTTTATTGAACTAACCTAAATTTGATTATATTCTTTTTAGAACTGTTTTCAAAGCTGAACTAGCAAATCTCGTATACAATTTGAGTTTTTGTTGATCTGAGTTCGAAAAACTCATGAGCTCGTGAGACTTGTGACGAATCGAGCTTGAACAATATTTTGAGTTCGAGAGAGAGCTCGAGTTCAAACTCGAATTCAAAAGATTTTAGACAAATCGAGTTTGAACACTCCAAAACTCAGCTCAGCTCGGCCCAAATTCGGCCCTAATTACAAATTAGTCAAACCAAATGAACTCTTCAAATTTTTATGTCATATTCCATAATTGTATGGTTTCAATATTTCTTCTCTTTCTTATCACCTTCACATTAATAAAAATATCAGATTCTATAATTGCATCATTTCAAATTCGGTACATGATATAGTTAGTACACAATTTAGGTGGACTGACTTATATCAAATAATATATACAATTGAATCATGGCACACCCACAATTAACGGTACATGTACAATTAATGGTCCATAATACAAAATTATCCGAAGGCTGGGATCCAATTTCACTAATTAACTCCTAATTTGATTTGAAATTTTAAATAACAATTTGTGGTTATATTTTGGCTTTCTATTTTTATGTGGGTATAAATGGAAATCTATTCAATGATTAGTAAATCAACTTATATAACTAATTTGTTTTATCAAATAATCAAAATAAACAAAAACTGTCCATCCAAACAAGCCACTGAATAAAAAAGGAAAAAACAAGAAAAGAACCGCACCCTCCCATCCCATCAACTTCAACGTCCCTTCAAAACTCAAACCAACAGTCTCTAACGTCTCCATTTCCACCAACACAAAACACAAACAACACAGACACACAACCCGACCCACCCGAATCAGGAAAATGGGCAAGGATCTCAGCGATGACCAAGTCTCATCAATGAAAGAAGCCTTCACGCTCTTCGACACCGATGGCGACGGAAAAATCGCCCCCTCCGAGCTCGGAATCTTAATGAGATCTCTGGGAGGAAACCCCACACAAGCTCAGCTCAAAGCCATTGTCTCCGAGGAGAATCTAACGAGCCCATTTGATTTCCCTCGATTTCTCGATCTCATGGCCAAGCACATGAAGCCTGAGCCGTTCGATCGCCAGCTGCGTGACGCATTCAAGGTTCTTGATAAGGACGGAACTGGCTATGTATCGGTGGCGGATCTGCGACATATTCTGACTAGTATTGGTGAGAAGCTGGAGCCGTCGGAGTTCAATGAGTGGATCAGAGAAGTTGATGTTGGGTCCGATGGAAGGATTCGGTACGAGGATTTTATTGCCAGGATGGTTGCTAAGTGATAGATTTCTGGGTTTTGTTGTTCGGTTCGATTCGTTTGTTTGTTTTTTTTTTTTATTTCGTTATCGTTTTTTAATTTGGGTTTGATGGTTAGGTTTGTTTTGCGATGGGATGGGGATGGATGTGGTGAATTGTTGAAGTAACGTTTACGTTGGTTGTTTTTTTTTATATATAATTTGTAGCTAATTTGCATTTTGAGGTTGCAGTTTTTCTTTCATCATAGCTGACGACTCTGATTGGAAGATTAGCATTAATATATTTAGTGTATTTAATGTTCTTCAAATTTTTGTTTCAAATCAAACTAATATCCGTTTAATGGCTTATCAAACAAGGTATTTTTAATGATTGAGTTGCAATTTTTGCAGTTGTTGTTAACAGTAGTTGCTGTTGGGAAAATATAGAAATGAGATTGTAGGTTGAAGGGTTATTAGGGGAATGTGCTTTATTTGCCGACCTTTTCCTTTGTGTTCATGTGGGTTTGAATGCACGAACTTTGGAGGAAGAAGAAGGATTGTGCTTGTTTGAATTATTTGTGTCTTTTGCTGGATCAGATGTCTCTGGAGATTCTACATTTAGTTACGTTTATATAACTGAACATCAACGAATTGTCAGTCTTTTGTGTTTGCCAAGCCTTATTTATGCGTCGAGTGTGGGTGCACGGTGATGCTTGTTTATATATACTTCCTTAATTTGTTCGATGTTTTGGTTTGTTTTGATTGCATGGCTTTACTTGGACATTTTTATAGATAGATTTCCCCCTCTTTTCTGGTGACACATCGATCATTAGGGCCACTAATAGATGATTAAACACAAATCATCGGTGAACCTTAGTGCATTCCATGAGCAGTTTTTAGTTTGTTGGAGAATGCTCGGAATTTAACTGCTGTTTTCAGCTACCGGTAGATAACTGCTTCTGCTAGACTGAGTCCATTGAACTTCAAATTTGTGAAGAAATAGAGAATCATGTCTTTATAATCTAGCAAGCTGGTTTGAATTGAGAGATTGTTGTTATTGCTAGGATTTTTGTGTGCATTGTGTTATCTGATGTGGTAGGTTCAGGCTTACTTTGATTCTTTTATAGCTTACGGTGACTCAGAACTGGTGGCAAACCCTATTTTGCATTAGCTATCATCAGTCTTGTTGTTAACCCAGGACAAAAAATACATAACGTTTATGAATTAGTCTTCCGTGGGAATCATTAGGTAGATTCTTATGTATGCTTTGTTGAAAACTATGTTGTTGGTGTTAGAAGTTTAAGGTGGCTAGTTTGTTCTTAACTGGATTTTTTGGTCGTCACCCGTGATCATGAATTCATGATTTTCATATGGATCCACTTGTTTGATTCATATTTGTTTTTTAGAATTTCAATTTATGAAATTATTGTTGAGGATGGTTGTTAAGCTGTGTGACCATTTTCTTCTTTACAGTTAAGAGTAGTTTTTTTTTGGTTGAACTGGTAAGTTGAGAGCATGTCCAAGCACTTATCTTGCACACTTTCTTCTCCAAAACATAAAAAATAAAATAATACCTGGTTGTCAATCTCCTCGTCAAACAGGTTTATAATGTTTTAAGGTTTCATTTGGTATAGGTTTATACCGTAATTTTCTTTTCAGTATTTCAGTTTTGAAAAACCTCCTATTATATTCTTACTTATGCAAAGCACCAGTGTAGAACATATGTTCAATCTCTAATTCTAGTATTTGTTTTTTCAAGTTTGCATATAAATGCTCTATACAGAATCTGTGGTACTAAAATTAAGGATTAAATATCTGTTTTGAGCTGACGCTGTGTACAAGCAGAGATGTAACAAAAAACTTTTCAAAATTAAGAAATTGAATAGAAGATTATGGTGTAACTTAAGAATGCAATAATAATTAACCTTTTTTATTTACTCTTATTAAAAACCAAATTCACTATCTCTTGGTGCAAACTAGTTCTGTAATTTACATTAGGCAGATCCAAGAAGAAACTTGCTGTTTTCTTCATTGTTTGGAATCATGTGGTGGTCGATAAACATGTACTTGTGAACTAAACACATGCTTCTATTTCTGATTACAGATCAAAGCGGGATTGTAGTTGACGTGTGGTTCTATTGCAAGAAAATCTGCACCACTTATTGTAAGACATTCTTGCAATAACATATTCATATTTTTTCTGATTTAAAGCAGCTATGCTTTCTCTCTCGGTTTAACTCATCGACTTTTACCCTTGCAACTTACTTCCTTTTGAATGAGAGTCGCAAAATTTTGTAAGCCATAACGACATGCAAGGAAACAAACATGAATTGGCATAGAAAAAGATTTCCCAATTCTTATTTGATGAATATCAATGTTTGGTTCACATGTTCTATGTCCATGATGATTTGGGATGGATGGTCATGATAAAAAATGGCTAATTTAACGTAATAGATGGATATATTGTGTAGCAAAACCAAAATAAAAAAAAGCAACATATGTTGAATAACGGGGTGATTGTTTAAACAAATTTTAGTAAAAGTAAATTATATAATAAAAAATAAAAAAAATACTCATCTTTTTAAATATAAGTTCACTTTAAATAAAATAAATTTATTTCAAATTCACTTTATAAAAAATGAATCTACTCCAAATAAACATTCTCAACTCAACTCTCGATTTTTAGTCTGACAAGATCAACTTGAATAAATCTAAACATGACATTGGAATTAGAG
>CAODLS010373244.1:0-14367 GCA_948243855.1 Flueggea neowawraea
TATATATATATATATTGGCATATATATCTCCTCTCTATTTTTGTTTCTGAATTTGCATGCTCTGTTTTTGTATACTATGATAGTATGGATTTTGATTATGGTACGCCTACACTACAGGATACGTAGCCTTTGGTATACCAATGATTTGATATGACCTAACTATTAAGGTTGTCGGTAATCATGTGTCTCGGCTCGGCACATGATTTGTTTTTGGAATAGTGACAGAGTCAACGATCATGATACAGTGGTTGAGTGGCGCAGACCCCACCACGTTTGCTTCTAGCCCCATATACTTATATTCTGTTTTTGACTCTGATACTACTAGTAGCGTTTTACCAATGTGCATATATTTGCTTTGGGTGTAAACGTTTTTGTAACGTTCTTTCTAAAACTGTACTACGTATGTAGTTTGTATATTTATATATACTTTCCTTATTTCCGCATGTGGTAGTTTTTGAACGGTTTTCAAAACAATCTTTGTGAGACAAATATAAAGCATTTTGGAGTGTTGTCTCTCACTAGGTTGTAACCCCCTTTCTTTTCTGTGTTTATCATGTTTCTATTCTACAAGTTGACATTTTGACTCAGCAACCGGTTGGCATCTCCGCTTAGTGAGGCGTCTATTTATTTGATTAGTGGCGCCCTCTTAGCCGGGCTACTCCGTTTGTTTTAAAACTCAACACTGAGATGTTGTTGAGTTACTGGATTTATATTTTTTCCTTTTAATTACTCTAATTTTTCGATACAATCATATTGGATTTGATTTTACACGTATATATTTTATCGTATATATTTACATATGTTTCCTTTATAAAAGTTTTAAGTTAAAATGTTTTAATTAATGATTTTTGGATAGAGTTTCTAAATATTTGAGACTTGTGCGAGATGGACTGAGTTCCTATAGACGGTTCACCTCGTACACCGGTCATGGTCCGAAAATGGATCATGACATTAAGAAACTCACAACTAATTAATGCTATACAGCTTATATATCTTTGATTGAAAAAATTCAGTAGTAACCCGAATGTTTGGTTAAAGCCAACAAATTCATTTAGTGGATGTTTTGAAACAATTTTTGAAGCAAGCAAACGAGACATTTAGTTCTACAGAAAACCTTAGAGTGAATGAAAAATACATGATCTGTACTAATCTTTTAATACTCAGATTAGTAGAGTATCCACAGTTTAAATTTTCACTAGTAAAATATCACATACCTTAATAAATAATAATTAGTTCACTGAATCTAATTATGCCTTCTTTCTCATAGTTTCTTTATATATAGACTTTCAAATATATGTACACGATATAATTTTGAATACGTTTGATTGAAGAATTAATAAAATCGACGATTGGTTCCTAAATTGAATATAGTTGATATTAAATTTTAGCTATTTTTTTACACTTGGTTCTTGAATTAAATAATTGTCACCTTAAATCTGTGTTTGTTCTTAAATTTCTTAGAAACTAACCATTAATCAAAACTACTGGGTATACAAATGTGAATGTAAAATTTTACATTAAATAGTTGTAAAGTGTGTGAAAATTTTATAAATATAAAATCTTAAAATTCAATATCTTAAAATTTGGATAAGACGTAATATTAAACTCACTTGTGGTTACTTTACTATTATTCACGAAGACATGTTGTTATGATTTAGGCACCTGTAAAACACCTTTTAAATATTGTTAAAAGATTTATCACCAAAGAAGCATTGTCATGTGATCGCATGTGTTACATATTTTATGATAAAAATATTTGACTAAGTCTAAGAAGAGCAAATGAGGAGAATGTAATTATAGCGTTAGTCTAAATCAGCAAAAAAGTTCAGGGGTAAATAATTTTCGACGTATTTTTTAAGTTATAATCATACTGATTGCTCTTAACAAATTACATGTGCAAATGATGAGAATTTTATTAAATGGTGCCAATTTTAGAAATATGAATCAAAATTCATCTACAATTTCAAAAAGAATTTTTGTTTTGAAAAGAAAAATGCAATGACTTTACAATATTCATCTCATCAATCCATTAATCAACCTTATGATCAAAAGTGTGCCATCCAAAAAAAAAAGCCCAAAAATAAATTTTTCTCAGAAATTTAATACTATTATTAATTTTATTTTAATGTTAAAACTCAGTAAAAACTTATAATATTCGATTCTATTATTACTTTTCCATCCATTAGGACTGTAAATTTTTTCCCATTAAAAGTAATAAAATTTATATCAGAAACAAATACTGTGATAAAAGTGATAAAAATATCAAATATTCTGAGCACAGTGATAAGAGTGTCAAAAATTATTCTAAAAAATATTATTAAGCCTTTAGCTAATATGACAATTTACTGTGGTGAAAGTGTTGGGCAATCGATACCATATGTTAATACTGTTAATGCTAAATCACCATTTTAATCGAAAATATTAACAAAGTTTTAACTCGATGATAAAAGTAATATGGAATGAAATGTTTTGCTTACAAATATTAAGAAAATAAAATGTCATATTGACGCTAAAAATACACAATAATAATAAGTGATTAGTACCATGTTGAACATTTTCTTATTTTCTAATTCTTTTAGGGTATATAGACAAATTGTAGAGGTCCTACTTAGACTTTTTTTTTCTTTTATCAAAGTCCTATAAAAACATTTGATATAAAGAAAAATGAAGTTTGGAATTAAGCAACCCAAAAAATGTGAAATTGTAATGAAATTGGCCTCATCATTTTAATTTGGGTTCTTGTAAATTGTCAAACTCTATAAGCATTGTTAAACTGAGTAATTAAAGATGACATACATATTGAAGCAATTTCCACGATTCGTCCAACCAATTCTACGAAAAAAGAACAAGATAATGGCGGTCTCAAATTTTGGGACCGAAAATCAAACTATTTGACATGGTCCCATTGCCGGCTATATATTGCATTTCAATTATATATTGATAATCGAACTTCTTCAATTATTGATTTGGTTTCTTGTTTTTGTAATTAGATGTTCCAGAATTAGAATAGCATAGATAATGTTTTATTCAATAAAAAAAAGTACTACTCCATTTTTTGGTTTTAAGAAAGGAAAGAGAGGTTTTAGATTTTTTAAAATTTATCCTTTACTATTCTGATAGACATTAATGCCAGAAAATTCTTTGATGGTGCATGAACATCAAAGTAACGAAAAACTTGAGATTATAGGAATAATATTTCATATGCTCTATACTTGTCATAAAAAACAAAGATCACTAGTTTTTATCTTGACAATCCAAGAAAGAATAGATAGTTCAAAAAACTTCTTCTAAGTCTCTCATAATGTTTTGTTTCAAAGTCTCAGCCGATTTATCTTTCTTATTGTCCTTGAATATTCTCAGCTGTGAACCAAACTTTCATATTTTGTAAGCTTTTTTTGTGAATTTCCCCTACCGCTTTAAAATATCATAAAATCATATTTAGTTGATTAATTAAGGAGTCCGTTTCCATCTGCTTCACCGTTTAAGTCAACTTGTCTGACCATATACAATTTATATCGGTTTAATAACATTAAATAGCACGATTTTTGTTTATTTTCACACTTATGACTCGACCTTTCGAAAATAACATCCAATAATACAAACTTTGTAATTTTTTATATTCACGACACGAGTTAGTATTTTAGTTTATAAAAAACGATAATTGATGATGTGACATTAAAAATGTGATAACTATTATTTGAAAACTGATGGTCACGTCATTAAACCGTTAATGTTATATTATCAATTGTCGTTTTCTAAATAAAATTATTAACTCATGTCACAAATATAAAAAATTACAAAAATAATATTATTAAGTGTTATTTTCAAAAAATTGAACCATAAATAAAAAAAATTATGCTATTTAATGTTAATAAACCATTTATATTTAAACTTTGTGCAACCAACGAAAAATGTCTACATGTTATGTTGAAAAGACGAGAACACTAATTAATTAGTTAAATAACCAACCAACTAACTTTGTACACATGGTATGAGATTTTCAACCTTAAATGTAGTCGTAATGCTTGTGCTGCGGCAAGTTATTTTTTGGAGGTGCATGGTATTAAGTTGCTTGACAGAAAACCATTTCATTTTCTTTGTTGTTGAATTATGAAATTCATGAATCTTGTAGAGTATTATGAAACTAAAATTAAAAATTATTTCCTTTTTCTTTCAAACCACATTTGAGGTTTCTATAGTCTTTTTCCCCTCCATCTTTTTATAATAATTCTTAAACCATCTAAAATATGCAATATTCGATTAAAAAAATTGGAATCTAATGTTCTCCTAGATTGAGCTACAAGCAAGACCAAATTCAAGTATATTAATGAACTCAAAATCTATCCAATTCTTTCATTATTAAGAGTATAAACCTATACATTTGATTAATAACCCGTAATGGCCTACTGATGATGATCAATAATCAACATATATAATCAAGTTGTGTTATCTAATAGTGTGGTTCAATATCATTGCAACATAAACTAATCTTCCTTTAATTAGCAACTTGTCAACTAGTAGTCAATTAAAACGAATCATTAAAGCTCATACATATTTGGACTGACCCTCCTTATATATGGCCTTATCCAGTTGCGATTGTTAATTAATCCATGGGAGACAATTGGCATAATAAGGTTGTTGCCACGAACTTGTGGTTGACATGTTGCTGAGTCAGACACACGTCGAGGTGGCTGTACTTTTTGCTGATTCTGCACGCTTTGATTGGTTCACATTTTTTCCATTTAATTGATCCAAATGGGAAGAGCTTAGCCACTTGTTTCGTAATTTAACAACAATGACCATATTCTTATATTTAGGACAACAATGTTTGATGTTTCTGACTGATTTATATAAAGTGAGTTTGGAGTCATTAGTTTTGGACAATCCTTGGTGATTCAACTCAATTCAAATTTTCTTTTGGCACAATTTGAGTAAAAAGATTATAAAATATTTTGTACGTACACGTATTTTATTAATTTACTTGACTCCAATCTAGAAATATTTGACTCGTGGCAGTATTTACTTGTGTACATTGAGAATGGTAACCCGCAATTTTAGTAGATTTAATTAATTAAAAAATTAAAAAAATATAAGTTTTTTTGATGATTATAATATACTGAATATGTTATATTAATTGTACTTTCTAATATTATTAAATCATAGTTAATCCTAGCTATTTGCCAAACCCTAGAGCCTTTTGCTTTGTTTATTGTAGATGATGATACCAAAAGAAATGAAAGGAGAAGAAAACAACGAAAAAGTGAAGGGCAAAAGTGCAAGGGAGAAAACAAGAATTGAGAGGTTGGAGCTTTGTGAAATCTTACAGATAAAACCCGATTATGTAGAATACGTATGAATATAATTTGTATGATGGGGACTTCATGTGTGTATATCAATCTTCATTAAAGTATTTTGTTTTTGTCTAAGATACCAATATTCTTTGATTGTCCATACGCATCATCAGATGCTTAATTTGAATAATAGGTTACCTAATGAACTTGCAAGGCATATTAGTTATTCTTGATGGTTTATTTGTGATAAAAGTTAAAACATATATAATCAATACGTAACTTATTTAAGAGAGTTGAATTTGTGTTTACAATTCATTATACAGCTTATCTTTATGTAATCCTTTTATCTCTTATCAGTCAAATACATATACTTATCGTCAAACCAAAGAAAATAGTTTAAATGACACATTTTTAAAATTGAGGGTTTTGCACATAATTGTAAGTTTGAACACCCAAAACGTTGGTTTTTTTTTATAAATTCTTATAACTTTTGAAGGAAATGATAATTAACTAAGAGAACACAAAACGTTAAACCCTTTGGTTAAAAAGAAATAATTACTTATAGGGTGTTTTTCGGTAAGTACTTATAAAATGTGTTTATTTATAATAATTTTCAAAAAATAAATTGCATAATAAAAAATAAATATATAATAAAACTTTTTTGAATATTAAAATATATATAATATACATATTCACCAACACAACACACTCATAGTCTCCCTTATAGTAATAATAGATAAGTTTTTCTTTTTTATTCGTCCAAATTATAGACTTGTTTTCTTTTTAAAATTAGTATTTATCTGTTATTTTACTATATTGTCCCTCCTTTAATTTATTAAAAATTGTGTCATTAATTGTTAAGATATAATTTTAAGACTACAATTAAAAAAATCTTCTAAAATTTAATTAGTTATATAATTTTTTTAATTAATTTTTTATATTTATGGGACGAACGGAGTAGTTCATTTCCCTATCTAGCTGTTGCATAATTGCCTTAGCTGCTATGCACATATTTTTGAGCATATTCTCACACCAAGTTTTTATAATCAAGAACATTTATGAATGACTTGTTAGAGGTTGTTTTCATAACTGTTCGGGAAGAAAAAAATCTTCAGTTACATAATAATGGTGGAATTTAATGATGGAATACATGTCAAAAGAAGGATTTTCTGACGGAAATTGTCTATTTCAAAGTGCATTTTCAGGCACTCGTTTTTGACTTGCGTGGACAAACAGTTCCTTCTTTCATTTGAAAACCGTCTAATTTTCCCATGTTTTGCCTCGATATTAGAGTTGATTTTAATATCTAACAATTATATTTAATATATTTAATATATTTTTTACTTAATCATATACAATATTATTTAATATATTTTTAATATTCTAGAATCAAACACTTAATCAAATACAATATATGAATTCAGACAAAAATAATTATCAAAAGACATTTTCTAATATTTTTTCATTACTTTTTTGAATTTTATGGTGATTTATAATATTTTAAATAGTTTTTTTGGATAATTAATTTAGTTAACATTTATTGAACACATAAAATTTGATTTATTATATATAAATTTATTAATTAATTAAGGTGAGTTAAGTTTATTTAATATTCTATTATTAAAAATTGGTTAAATATTAATGAGAAAACTTCAAGAGACATATAAATAGTTTTAATTTTATATTTAATTTTTAATTTTTTAACAATTTATAATATTAAATAATATTTTGAATAAAAAAATAATGTATTTTCAAATAATTAAAAAATAAAGATAAAATTACAAGTTTACTATCGATTGTTACTATTATCATTAGATAAAATTTGATTCGTATGAGTTGATCTTTTATGGATGAATTATACAAAAAACAAATTATAAAACCATACTATTTTTTTGATCTAAATTATTATGTTGAATAGAAAAAAAAAGTAACCCATGCAAAATATTTTACTTATTATAAATTATATAAAATAGAAATTTGAATACACAAGTACAAAAAATTGTTCTTTAGCATAACATAAGATTAATTGATTTAATTGATATAGCAAAAAAATTAATTAAACAAAATTATAGTATACTCAATATGTATACTAGACAAATAGTTTTTTTGGATAATTATTTTAAAATAAATTTGGGTTAAATTTGAAATTTTTATTTTGGTGATTGAAGTGTTAATTTTAAAGGATCGGTAAATCCTAAAATCTGGATTATTAATACCTTGGTTGAAAATCAGTTTGGAATCTTGTGTGCATGATTTCTAAATAAATATTATGTTTTAATATTTATTCTAACCTTTCATAAAAGGTACTTTGTTTTGGAATTTGAAATATTCGGACCAAATGTTTTATTTGAAGTTCTGAATGTTTTTCCGAACAAATGCTCCATAGGGGTATATTTGTATTTTGGAAATAAATACTTGATTTGTATACCTTTTGGTTTTACAATATTGCATAAGCTTTTGGTATGAAATTCTGACTTGGTACACATATGCTACGGGGTGAATATAGCATTTGATATACCAATGCTTTGATATGACCCAGCTATCAGGATTGTCAATAGCCATATGTTCCCACCCGACACATGATCTGATTTTGATTAGTGGTGGAGTCCATGTATGGTTTGATTTTGATCAGTGGCAAAGTCCACGTATGATCTGATTTGACTTTGATAAGTGACAGGAGTCCATGATCGATTGTAATTATGTTCAGTCCCTTGTCAGCCCTTTTGGAAAGTTCTGGTTTATACCAGATTCAGGCAGTCTATTTTGTTGCTCATTTTTTCGTAGTATATTATACTGTAATCTGACGGAGTATATCCTGCTGGAGAGCGTGGACTGCTATGCTCGCAGATGTACTTAGATCCGTTTTGTCTACCATAGTCTTGAGACTTTTAGGGTGGACAGAGTACTATTTTGATCCCTAAAGTTGTCAGCTGTTATTCTTCCTAAGTCGGGTTTTGTTTGGACTCTTGAGGTTGCTAGTCTGTTTGATCTAATCTAGTCAGAGCAACTTTAATATAATACGGATGTATAATCAGTGATAATCAACTTTGTTTGGTTTTGCAAAACCTTTGTTATATGACTCTGTATGTATGCTTGCAGCATGACTTTTTTCTTTGGAATTTGGTCATTTCACATGATTGTGTGTTGTTTGCTATTGGTGCGAACGTTTTCGAAACGAATTTATGATCTATTATTTGTATGTATACAAGTGTACACTATCAGTATTTGGGTACATACGTGCATGTGGTAGCTTCTAAAGCATTTTCAAAATTGTGAGGCACATATGATGCATTTTAGAGTATCATTCCTCATTGGGTTCTTACCCCATTTCTTTTATTTTGTCTTTGTTTATTCTACCTTTCAGGTGGTTTTGTTGTCTACGAGGTTTTGCAACCCAACATCCGGTGAGGTATTCTGAAGTGGTAGTTATGCCCTTTTATTCGAGCCCTTTTGTTATTTTGTTAGTTGTTCCACGCCGATAACTTGTGGGTGTACGGTTTTGTATATTTATTCCGCATTTGTTATGTTTTAAAACTTCTTAAATTATTTATTATTAATACTATTCTGTTATGAAAATTTATGTTTTCAAGAAATTTGGATTTCTATTTATTTATCCTCATTAGATGGTTTTAATTATTCTCAAACGATTTTAAATTCGTTCGTTGTAGTTTTGAATGTCAATTCTGTCTCTGAGGCTTGTACGAGACTGGATGAGCTAGGCTTCCACAGAAGGTTTGCCTTGTACCCCAGTCATGGTCTAGAAACGTGTCGTGACAACAAAGGTGGTATCTGAGTGTTATGTTCTGCATTGTTTGGGTCAGTTGTAGAGTTTAGGTATTTTTGATTGAGTCAGTTTGATTTGCATCTTTGCCTCTGTATACCCTTTTGGTGTTTATCTTGGTACTGTAGGAACCACTTTGCATTCTGACATGTGTGCATTATTCTATTTGTCTTTTGTATTTATAGTTTTGGACTCGAGCTCAGAGTCACCATTTAGGGCCGCCGATCATTTTGTAGCAGATCAGAGGGATTCACGTAGTCATCTGGAGGTAAAGACATCACCTCTTATGTTGCAGTCTCAGCGTGCATCTCAGACGGATGTTTTTGAGCGCATCTATCAGAGGCTTGACCGTATTGCAACGGTCCTTGAAAATGTGAGTGCTAGATCTTTTGAGCAGGTTCTTAAGAAGAGTAAGACTAGGGAGGCAGTGAGTGGCCATCAGGGCCAAGGCCAGAGCAGTCAGCCCTAGCAAGGGCGTAAACCTTCTTCTGTGGGTACCAGCCGAGATGGATACTCGCAATGCAGTACATATGGGCAGAGACATCCCGGACTTTGCAACAAGGCCATAGGCAGATGCTTTCATTGCCAACATCCAGGGCACAAGGTAGCTAAGTGTCCTCTCAAATGGGTAATTTGGTCAAGGCAATCAGTGGCTAAGGGTGTGAGCGCCGATAACACTGGTAACCTCTATTCTCTTAAATCGCTGCATATGTTTTGCTTGCTATTGGTATCGCATTGCGTATCAGTTTGAATTCGAGAATTGGAAATGACTACGGAATTGTTAAGCACAGGAAAGCTTAATGATATTGCTAAGAGTAATATGTTTGACGAATTATCAGATTAGTTCGATGATGGTTGATGCTATGTTTACTGAATAGATTTTCGTGGACTACTAGAATAAATATTTGAGTTTAGTTCACATGATATGTACATTGTTCGGTGTTTATTAGAGTAAGACAACACCTAGAGTACTAAGGGTTTTGAAGTACTAAGAATACAGTTAAGGAATCATTTTACGAATCTAATTGTTAGTATGAGAGGAAATTCAATAATTTGTGTTTGGAAGACAAATTGATTAATAAAGGAATTGTGTAGAGATTGATGTTTCAATTCTATTGACCTTGAGGATATTCAGTAAGAGATAACTGGAGATTACACTAGGTGTATTGGTAGAAAGCCTAAGGATAAAGAGACATGTAATTATTGATTTTGTGATAAACTTATTTGATTACTTCTTTGATTTCTTTGATTCATTTGATGATTTCCTTGATGATTCTGGTAACGATTATTGGTATAACTATCTCAGTGATTGGCAATTTTGTTCGAGGTTAAACAATCACGGTAAGAAATATGTAGTGTAATTATGTTGATTATATGGAATTTGCAAACAAGGCTTAAGGAGTTAAATTCAATTTGGCATATGAATTGGCCTACATGGTTGAATGAATATGATTATGTATATGATTTGGAGTCGGTTGTGAGTATATGGATTAACTTGCGAGTTAACTTGACGTAAACTATGAGAATTGGATATGCACGATTTGTATCTTGAGATACTGATGATATCTTTGCTTGTGACATTGTCACTATTAGGTTCTTTGGTGTTCTATGATTTTTATTAGATTGGATGTATTGTTGTGGATCAAATTTATGAGGTTTTGCTAAAGAGTTTTGGTTTTAAGGATTGATATTTGCATTGCAAATGTGAAGTGATCGATAGTTTCTCATGATAGATATATTGAGATTCTGAAATATGTTTGAGTTAAAGACTTAGGTGAATCATGGAATTCACGTCCCATTCTTTGAGGCTATATAGAATGACTGACAGGTTTGGTGGATTTGATGTGATTATGGAAATTGTGCATTAGTAGGTTCACTCTTTTAGAGTGCCTATGTTGTCTCTTCTAATAATGTTTGAATCTATTCCATCTTCCTTGACCTTTGTGGGTGTAGGTTGAGCTGGATATGTTTTGGCATATCTAAACCAAATGTTCGTGCGATGACCTTTTTCTTGTAATCTGGTTTGCAATTTGCTTTATCTTCTTTCGCTATGTGTGTTTGGTCAGTATTAGGACTTTTCATGTACAAACTTTGAAAAGTGTTGAGCTTGTACCTTCCGACACTTGATCCTTTGAGCTTGGGAATATCTCTTTGTTTCTTATGTCTTCATACGTTTTGACATTCCCAGTTTTTTTCTTAAGGAATTATGTTCCCGATTTGTTGCTTGTTTTGTTTCCATTGTAAATCAAGGTGAGACTCAGTCTCCTTTTTCTGTCAGAGCACCTTTGAGGTTCCCTAAGGCACCGTTTTGTTAATGCTTGGGATAGTCATCCGAACTTGTTTGATTTTGTCGATTCGTACGTCGGTATCTTCTAGATTTGCCTCTGCGTTCTATTCTACATCTTCTGCATATTTGCATTCTCTGATACATGTCTGCATACTTGGAATTGAGTGCCCAAGGACATTATTTTGCTAGATACGACGTGGATGTTCGTACTTGTTTGATTTTGTCAATTCATGGGTTGAGATTAAGTGTTTCTACATTCTGCCTCTGCATACCCTGCATTTATGCATTTCTTGATGCATGTTGCACATATGAGCATGAGGTAGCGATGATTTTGCGAGCTCATAGTTAGTTCTTTTGTGATGGTTGTGTTGGGATTTTTGAGACATGATGCCATTAGGAGACTTAGGTTGATTTTGAGGTAAGATCATCATTTATGTTTTATTTTTGGCTCTATTTTCTGCGTTTATTTGCTTGAATAAATGGTTGAATGAAAATGAGTTTGAATGGAGCTAGGGTGTGGATTTATGGCTTGATTTGAAGTTTTTTTTTGTTAGATTTAAGTATGAGGAACATGGGAGAACATGAATTGGGCTTGATTGACGAGACTTTGATATTTTTATTTATGGGTTTATTTTAGTCCAAAAATTAAATTAAAGAAATGAATGGTTTTAGGAGGAATTAATGGAAACCGATGTTAGATTTGGACTCCTGGGATGATTTTGAGTGGGTTGGAACTATCAAGAATATTGGGTTCCGCCCGGTTCGAGATTTAGGGCATTTTTGATAATAATTTTTTTCGTCGCGAGGGCTAAGGTGTAAATGACTGATTATTCTGAATAAATTGAGGGGCTGAGACTGATATTTTACATGGATTGTTAGATTTATAATTTTATAAAAATACACTCTAGATTTGTAATTTTTGATAAATGTTAGTTAATTTTGCAATTTTGATAAATTGGAGGTTTTATTTATAATTTGAGTTATTTGGAGCATTTATTTATAAGTTCTAAAATTTTGAGGATTAATTATTAATTTCTGGAATTTTAGGGACTATATTGTAATTTTACAAAATTCGGTGACCAAATCATAATTTTACGTAGATTTTGATTTTTGGGACGAGAGTGTGAGATCTTCAACCAACATAGGTTTTCGGCTGTCATTTGAGTGTCTATCGTAGCCTTAAGACCCTTAGGGTGGACATAGTACTATTTTGAGCCCCTAAGACTGTCAACTGTTAGCCCTCATGAGTCGGGTTTTGTTTGGACTCTTAAGGTTGCTAGTTTGTTTGATCTAATCTAGGCAGAACAACTTTAATATAAAACGAGTGTATGATCAGTGATCATCAGCTCTGTTTATATTTGGGTATATACTTACATGTGGTATCTTCTAAAATGTTTTCAAAACTGTCTTTATGAGTCACGTATGAGGTATTCTGGAGTGTCATTCCTGATTAGGTTCTTACCCCCTTTATTTTATTTTGTCTTTATTTATTCTACCTTTCAGGTGGTTTTGCTGTCTGTGAGCTTTGGCAGTCCAACATCCGATGAGGTATTCTAAAGTGGTAGTTATGCCCTTTTGTTCGGGTCCTTTTGTTATTTTGTTAGTCGCTCTAAGCCGAGAACTTGTGGGTATACAGTTTTGTATATTTATTTCGCATTTGTTATGTTTTAAACACTTTTTAAATTATTTATTATTAATACTATTATGTTACAAAAATTTATGTTTTTAAGAAATTTGGATTTCTATTTATTTATCCGCATTAAATGGTTTTAATTATTCTCAAACGATTTTAAATTCATTCGTTATAGTTTTGAATGTGAATTTTGTCTCAGAGGCATGTACCAGATGGGTTGGGCTTCCACAACTGTTCGCCTCGTACATCAGTTATGGTCTAGAAACTGGTCGTGACAACAAAGGTGGCACATAAAAACTATCAATCGTAATTGTTTTATAATTCTTATATTTTAATAATTAAATTTTGTAACTATATGATTATATGTTTTATATAATTTAAAATTAATCAAGCTTTAAATTAATTTTTATCAATCATAAAATACAATAAAATAAAATAAAAACATTATACCCGCTCTGTACGGACTTTTAATGATAAGAGAAAAAAATAATGCCTTCTGCCATGAATAGAATATACACTTCTTCTTTTTTTCCTTTATCTAAATTACTTTGTTAAATAGAATAAAGTAACACTTGAAAATCTTTCACTTATTATAAATTATATAAAGTGAAAATTTAAAGACACAAATAAAAAATATTGTTCTTTAGTTTAACACAACATCAATTAACTTAATCGACATAGCGAGATAATTATTTAAACAAATTATTATATACTTAACATGTATAGCAAATGACGGGAGCATATGTGAAAATTATCAATCGTAACTATTCTATACTTCTTATATTTTAACAATTAAATTTTACAATTATATGTATTATTTTCTTCATTTAATTTAAAATTAATTAAATTTTAAATTATTTTTAACGATCATGAAAATAAATAAATTAATCAAAATTTAAATTATTTTTCTCAATCATGAAATAAAATAAAAATATTATACCCATGTATCTCACGGGCTCTTAAACTAATTATTTTAATGGATTGTAATGCATTAACATTCAATCTAGTATCTGAAAAACGATTTAGTACCTTCAAATAAATCAGAAATTTAGTCGTTCTTAAGGCTAAAAATTAGTTTGTTTAGGATTAATCTGTTGGCAAATATATGAGTGTAATTTATTAAAATTCATTTTATAAATGCTTACTTTATTCAAATAAAGACAAGACTCCAACACATCATCAATAATATTAATATTTGGCCTATATAGCACATGTATTTTACCAACCTTGCTGTATTTGAGAAATTTTAATTTTGATTGATGCACAACGGATATTAATGGACATGTTACTGCATTACTAAAATTTAATGTCACAAATAGACATATGGTGTAATTTTCACTTTAATGAAATCTTTTATTTATAAAAAAATGTGGCA
>CAODLS010373315.1:0-23242 GCA_948243855.1 Flueggea neowawraea
GATTGAATTATAATATGTGAAACATTATTAAATATGCAAGAAACAAATATGCCAATATTTCTATAACGTAAAGCTCTTTATTAAATACTAATGAACTTATTTGTGATCAATTCTAACGCTAAACGATCTTATAGAAAAAAGTAAAATGACTTATAAAAAAGGTTTTCTATTAAATGTGGGAGATAGATTTTTTTTAAATGATGTTGACAAAAAAATTATAAAATGAGAAAAAACATGGCACAAACTCTGAGGAATTTGATCCGGAAGCAGCAAGAACGAATGGGCTACGTGGGCCCATTGAGTCCACCAAATATTCCGGACCCGACTCTCCATGTCACTACAATGACCTCTTTAATTTCTCATTTCTCACAAAAAAAATGAAACTACATTTTAAAGCACATTAAACATGTGCATTTTTCTTCTTTCATTAGAAAGGATTTAAATGTGGCAAATCATGCGAAAAGTTAAAGGGTTGTTTAGATAAAAAAAAAATAATTATTTTTTAGAAAATTAAAAAATAAAAAAAACTATTAAAAAAATTGCAGAACTGTAGCACCAAAGTTTCGTTATTTGTGAATATGGAGCCAATTTTTCTATTTTGTATTCATTTAAGGCTTTTGTTTTTTAATTTTGTTTCCCATTTTTTTTTATTTTGCGTTCTTATGGTTTTTATTCCATTACATAGATTTCAACTCAAATTAATGAAAATAGTAAATAAAAATTGTTGGAGAAAAAAAAGAAAGAGAATTTTGAGAGATCTAGCAGGAGAGTCGTTTTCGTTCTTCTCCGCCGTCGTTCGCGTCGTAGTAGAGATTGCGCATTCCTCCTACTTTCTTGACGCCGTCGACCGGGCAATCCTTTTCGACCTTCCATTCGTCTTTTGTGTCTATCCGTTCATTGTTTCTACTGTCACCCGTTCGTCTTCTCCGTCCGTCCGTTCGTCGTTTCTCTTCTATGTTCGTCTTTTCCATCTGTCCGTTTATCTTCTTTGCCGCAAAACACACGCTTTGTTCTCGCTTGCCCTTTTCCTTCTCACTGTTCGTCTTCTCCGTCAACCACAATCTTTGCCACGTCGCGCTCCGCCGGGCAAGGCTTGGAGGAGATCAACGATCTCTGTCGCGCGTGGCTGGCAGAGATTGGCGTGGAGCTGAACAAAGGCTTGGTGCCGGAGAATCGCCGGCCTTGGCGGCTAGGGTTTCACAATCGTAACTGCAACAATCAAATACTAACTGAAAGCGACAAAATACCAATTGAATACTTTTTGAAAACTTTTGAATACTAATAGAATACTAACTGAATACTTCGAATAATTTGGTATTCAGATTTCTTTTTTGCTAAATAATTTTTGTATAAATCTCTTTGTTTTTAATTTTTTTAAACCAAAATGCAATTGATTTCAATTTTTTTATCTTATATTTACGAAATATTATGATATTTAATCAGTATTTAAATAATATTTAATTAGTGTTTAAGTGGTATTTAACTGTATTTTTTAACTCAAATTTCTGCAATTGGGACATTCTTTGTTTAAGTCAATGAAGTCCACACACACCCTCCATTATGCCATGTAATTGGCCCTTTCTGCAAAGCTTAGACTAAAGTTTGGAGATTTGTGAGAAAGTAGCTTAGAGTAAAATTTTGGAGGTTAGATTTGATTTCGAGTTAAGTTGGGTTTGTTAGATCATTTGGGCTTGAGCTAGACACTAAGCCCAACATTCATGACAGAGATTAAATTAAATTATTTCTTTTGTTCGAATATAATAGATTTCAAGCTTTTTTTGTTTTGTAAAACCAAAAAATCCCTCCAACCAACGCACCAACTCAACTAAGGACTCGTTTGATTCAACTTATTGAGAAATTATTTCTCAGAAAATAGTTTATTGAGAAATAACTTACAAATGCGTTTGGTTATCATGTTAAATTGTTAAGAAGTACAACTTATTGTATATGGTTCAAAACTATATTTCCTAGAAAGTTAGTTAAAAAAATCAATAATACCCTTATTTTTATTAAATTTAAATTAATAATACAAAAAATTAAAGAAAAAATATTTATTATTATTACATAACATATTTTTTCTTATGAGAAATAAAATTACAGTTATTTTTTCATACAATTTTATGAAGATTATTTTGAAAATCCTAAAAATATTTCATATAAAACATATTTTGAAAATCCTAAGAATATAACATATTTTTTATAACTTATATAAAATTGAAATTTATTTATAAAATATATTTATCAAAAATATATTTATAAAATAATTTATCAAAATTAATTATTGAAATAATTTATAAATTTTAAAAAATAAATAAAAAATTATAAATAAATAATATTTTGACGATATATTCGTAAAATGATTAGCTGGTTACTAAGGAAGTTGAACTTTTTGATCATCTCCTCAGGAAATTACTTTCCGATGTCAAAGAGAAATCAAACACTTGACTTTTCGAGAAGTTCAACTTCTTTTGTTCAATTGGGTAAATGAAGTTTTCCTACTTCTCGAAAAGTAGTACTTCCTACCTTTTCTGACATCGAACCACGTAAGTCCTAAGTTAATTCCACACCGATGTGGCACTATACTTCCAAATTAACTGGATTTTAATTGGGATGAGATAACAAGATTGTAAATTTCATTGATTAAAGACTTGAGCCCTATAAAATCCTAATACAGTAGCCTGTTCGAGTGATCAGGAATCGTAAAATTAGTTGGAAACATATATACAAACTATCATCTAGAATGAGGCCAAACTTAGCTCCCACTGAGTACAATGATTGGTTTCAAGTTTCATTAATAGTAAAATTCCACTCAACAAGACATTGAGCTGGTAACCTAGGTAAAAGGAATTTTAATTCACATATCCTAATTTATTTTTCAATTGAACATCTGATATGTAGTATAGGAGTAAGACTAGAAATTAAAAAAAGAAACGCCACCTTAAACATAATTATCAATCCACGAAATGAAACCAAGACAAGCTGTCATAAAATAAAAGATGAGACAAATGAAAAGAAATAACGTTATTTATTTTAGGTAAATTGAGTTGATAAATTGAAGAAGTAGATTATAATCGGTAGATTGTAGTAAATTTAGTAGATTGTAATATTTCTTAATTTACCCTTTTAAAATTATTTTTCTTTTTAAACAAATATCTTAATGGTTTGTCTCAATATTAGCAGTGAGACGCCTCCAGTCGAGACATATGGTCTCAGAGTCATACAAAAAAGGGGGTCAGGATAGAATTAGTCTGTAAGATATCGTTAAAAAAAGCAAAGCATTGATTGGTATGTTTTATTTATCGGTGTAATCAATTGGTAGAAGAAGCTACGGGTACAAAACAAAACCATTTTTGGTTTCATAGCTTTTTTTGGCCCTTACTTTTTAGTATGCCAGAAGAGTAGACTTGTAAGAGGGAAAGAAGTTGGTAATGGTATGGACGATTCCAAAACCCCCCCAAAAGGACCCAATTAGTCACCGACACACATAAACTTCCATTAGTGTATGAAATTCGGGTGCTTTAAGTTGAATCGAAGCCATAGTCAGCACTCAGCATAGTATTATCTGAAACCAGGTTAGGTAGAAGGTAAAGACGAGAGAAAGGGTGTGTCTTTTGCACTCCAAGACAAGTACCAAACTATGTGGTACTGCCTTGTCCTAAGTGGGGACTAACATGAAGAACATATGAACATGGGACTCGTGTCACTAGAAAATTAAATACACAAGCATCTTTTATCCTTCAACTGTAAATCTAATGCCATCCCTATCAATTTCATGGTCGAAATCCTGTCGGCTTCTCCTTGTTTTTTCTTGTTGGACTCAGATTAGCAATTAAATTGTTAGTTGAGACTAACTCGAGTAGTTAAATGAGTAAATTGTAGAATTTGATTTCATGACTTAGAATTATACTTATTAAAAAGATGGTAACCAAAGCAAATTAATAATAATTGCTACGGCCAATTTATGTTAAGTATTTCAGTAGAGAAAACTGTTAATACTCATATTAATTAACGTGACGCAGTTCACATTTGTCAAACAAAATTCACCTAACTTTTTGATCTAATATACCAGGATGTAATCTTTATGTCACAGTCATTACCTGCAATAAAATCAACTTCAATATCAAGCATATGATTATAAACTCTTTTTGCTTGTTATAATGGTCTTATACCTACTTGTCTTGTATATGAATTATCTCGGAAATATGTATTAAATAATTAGACAACCTCCAATATCAAAAGTGGAGTATAATTGATCAACAATGTCATCACTGTATGGGAAGTTTGGACTTGTTTAAAGAAAAAAACGTAGTAATTAAGCAATCAAAGCACAAAGCAAGAAAGACAAATACTTTGAAGCTTAATCTTGGACTTTAATGGAGATACCGTAGACAATGCTTCAGAGCTCATGACTTTCTTCCACTAGCCGGTAAAAAAGAAGTCAAGCAACCAAACCCATATTTTAAAAACCAAAATTTCACAACTTTTCAACAATCATGCATCACACACCAATTAATATTTTAGAACCAGTTAAACCTTCTCACTCAAAAGTCGTGCTTAAGTTCTTAAAGTGACCCAAATTGTCTTTTTTATTGATCCATTCAACTAAAGTTTCAATCTTTCATTGGCAAAATGCAATAACTGTTCAATTACTGTATACCCACGTAGTAGCTCTGCCAGCTTCAGTGTTTAAGTACACTTATTTTTCTTGCCACCTAACACATTCTTGTTTTTTCATTAATTTGCCATTCTCGTATTACTTGTATTGTAATATATGTGGGTCTTTGTTTTTTTTGTTGTCTTACAATGTACTGTGTGGTTGTGTCTTCAAGCCACACCAATGCTCTGCTTCAAAGTGATATTCCAGTTTCTGTTGCTTTGATTTTATCATCGTTTTTCTTGTATTCATGGCTGGGTGAGAATTGAAAGATCTTGAGGGTTGTTGATCTTCAGGGTCCTGAAAAATGGGGATGCAAGCGAGTATTTTGCTGGTGATGACGTGGCTAGCTGTTTGTGCTATATTTTCGGTTCTTGGTTCAGCAGGTAATTTGATTTTGATCTTTTCATTGTGCTTTGAGTTGGTTTATGAAGTGAATTGTGTTTGATCCAGTTGGAGATTCATTGATATACTTGAATTTAGCTGAATTTCGAAATTGAAACTTGTTTTTAATGACTGGGTTACATGGAACAAGTGTTATTGAAAGCGGGCCTGGCATAATCCCTCCAAGATCATAGCCGCGCTTCAGGCGCAAATTTAACAACTTTGGATGTTATTATTGGTTCTGTTATCTAGAAGTATGGTTGGTTTAAATTAAGTATGCACGTCATGAGATGATTTTACTTAGAATTCTGTGACTGGATTGTATTCTGAATTTGTGCCTTAATATAGATACCGGCATTCTTTTGCTGATCTTATTCTGTAAAAATGTTGTATCATCTATCTTTTTGTAATCATGTCAATGGTGAAGAGTGATGACTCAATAAATATAATCATTATAGAAAAGGTGATGGCTTTAAATGGTGGTTGATGCATAATCTGAAAATTGGAAAAGTTCCTTCACCTTCATGATATCAGCATCTGTATCTCCTTTAAAGCAAGATATCTGGAATTTATTTGATTGATCAAACCTCATGTGACTTGAATTCCCTGTAATTACTACTTGATTGATTATTTATTTATTTTCTCCCACAGACCCTCCCTTCTCTCCCAAAGCAGCTCCTTCCGGCTTCGACTGGAAAAAACAAGGACAGCAGGATGCTGCTCCTCCTGATGTGGCATTCCACATTTCGTCATCTATGGCTCAAGCTCCAACCGAAGGTTAATGGGGAGTTTTTCTACTTGTCAAAGATTTAAGGTAGTTTGTGAAATTTCATACTCATAATTATCAGCCATTAAAATGTATTTTCATGTTGTAGACCGTCATCGACATAAAGCCATTAGGCCCTCAAGTATTGCACTTGCCCCTTCTGTACCTTCTTTTGGAAATCCTGCAAAAAGGTGGATCCATGGCCCGGCATATTCGCATTCAACCTCAACCCACAGAAGTCATCATGCAAGGAAGCATCCCAACACACCAACTCACAGCCAGAGAGGTATCACTCTCTAACTTTGAACAATTTTGAACAAATATTATTACATATTTTGCTTTATTCGAATGTTCAGATACTAATTTTCTGTGGATTGTAGGTCCTCTGATTTCTCCATTCCACTCTCCATCTCCTTCATCACCAACTTGGGGCTCTATTAGGCCTGCATTATCACCAACAGCAGCTAAAGTGCATTATCATTGTATGGGAAGGCGTGTTTTGTTGCTTGGCTTATCTTTCAGTATTTGTCTATTGAGATTATATACAAATGGCTGACTTAATCAAATCTTCTGTATCGAAGCTTTTGTTCATCCACCTGCAATTTCTCCATTGGGTTCTTTTGTGAAGAAAATGAAGGCTCCCCCACCATCAAAAATGTTCACCCTCCCGCCTCCTCCTCCAAATGAGGGTCAGTGTAAACATACTTCTTGGTTCTCAGTTTGCAAAAATGTGTGAAATTTTTGTCTCAAGATGTATGGATTCGATCTTTCTTGTAGATTGTACCTCAATAGCATGCACAGAGCCATTAACATACACGCCTCCTGGGGCACCATGTGGATGTGTATGGCCAATTCAAGTTAAACTCTGCCTAGATGTTGCAATATACTCGTTCTTTAATTTGGTGACTGAGCTGGCTAAGGAAATTGCGACCAGTGCTGCACTAAACCATAACCAAGTTCGTATTATGGGAGCAAATGCAGCCAGTCAGCAACTAGAGAAGAGCACTGTTCTGATCAACCTGGTGCCTAAAGGAGTGAAATTTGACTACACTATCGCTTTTTCAGTCTACAAAAGATTCTGGAGCAAGCAAGTCATGCTGAAGGCTTCCATCTTTGGTTCCTATGAAGTAATTTATGTTCGCTATCCAGGTTACATTTTGATCCTGCTTGTAGAATGTCTTGCATAGTTGCAAGGCACCCGAGCAAAACATACATCTAATAAATCCATTTCTCCAAATGATTTCTTTCTGATTTTTCCACTTAGATTATTTTTCAGGTGATTTAATACTAAACATTAAGACTATACTGGGTGCTTGGATCTTATGTTATGTTCATTAATCCTGCAGGTCTTCCACCCTCTCCACCTTCATCACCTTTGAGCATTAATACGATTGATGATGGACCATACCCTGGCCGTGATAATAACAGACAGATAAATAAACCAATAGGGGTTGATGTGAGTAGGAGAAAGAAAGAAAGGCATGGTGGAAGTATGGTAGCTATTATAGTTCTCTCCGCCTTCACTGCCTCTGTCTTATGCATTGCAATTACCTGGCTTTTGCTGCTGAAATGTAGAACTTGTGTAAGTCAATCTCAACAAGTTCCCCCAGTGGTAGATCCACCCCCTGCAAAACCATCAGGTACTAAAATTGATTAATAGATTATTCAAATTGCTTTGAAGTTTTAAAAATGTTCACCATGTTGTTTCTGAAATCATCATTACCTAGTGATTACTATGACTTCAAACAATTTACAATTCACTTGTCAGGCCTGATGCATTATCTTGGTTCATTTCTTCTATTTTACTGCCACATGATATCTTGACATTAAGATTTGTGATTCACTGTATTATGTTTTGATTTTGAACTTGCAATTTCAGATAATCATTTTTTTGGAATTTCATTTTTTGTTATTTATGTGATCCTTGAGTCAATGAAGATCTCAATTTAAGATGTACGTTGACATTTAATCTTGGCAGGAACAGCTGGGTCTATGATTGTTGGAAGCATGCCTAGTGATGCATCAATTTCCGTTAGTTCTGGTGCACTGACTTATACAGGATCTGCAAAGACATTCACTTTAAATGACATAGAGAAAGCAACTAATTGTTTTGATGCTTTAAGAATTCTCGGAGAGGGTGGGTTTGGACTTGTTTACCGTGGCAAATTAGATGATGGAACGGAGGTGGCTGTGAAGATCTTAAAGAGGGATGACCAACACGGTGGCCGTGAGTTCCTGGCAGAAGTTGAGATGCTTAGCCGCCTGCATAAAATCTAGTTCAATTTGATTGGAACTTGCACTGAAGGCCAAACCCGGTGCCTAGTCTGCGAGCTTATTCTCAATGGCAGTGTCGAATCCCATTTACATCGCATATAGAAGGAATATTTGTTATGTTCTAAAAATTAATTAAATTTTATTTATTGTATTTAATTTATTTTAGTTTTGTATTCGATTTATTTTCGTTATGTACTCGAATAAAAAAATATGAAGCTTTCAATCCCTATTATTTTTTAGTTGTACTCATTTTTGTTCCCCTTCTGTAATTGTTTTGTTCTTATTTTGTACTCATTTTTTGTAAGTATTTTTTGGTATAATCAACAAGTCTCAATTTGGGTGTACTCGCTTTGTTCTTATTTTATTTCATCTGTATTCATTTTTAAAATTTTATTTGATCTATACTCATTTTGATTAGTATTTGTTCTCTGTTTGTTCTCATTTTTGTTGTTATACTAATTTATACTCGTGTTATTCTCGGGTTATATTCGTTTTCACTAATCAAAATAGTATGGTTAACACGTGGTCAAACTGTGGTATTTGTGAATATTTTATTCTGTATTGCTATTTTTGACATATTTTTGACATATTCACACATTAGTTAAAATTGTCTTTTTTTTTTGTTATTGTTGTTCATTTGTGTAATTAACCTTTTTTTTGTTATCATAATACTTAGGGGCGTTTGGTTCACATATTTTGGTTGAGAATGAGAAATGTGAATGGGAACCAGATTCTCATTATTTGTATTTGGTTAACTAAAACTTCATTCTTATTCTCACCCTACTAGGGAATGAGATTATCTCTTAACCCTGTAATCTGATTAACAGATGATCTCCTATTAATCAGATTACTATTACCTTATAATCGATTTTAAGAGTGTATATTTTTATCAAATCTTTTATTTTCTTTCATATTTCATCTTTGTCATCTATGGAGATCGAAAATGAGCTATTTTTAAAAGTAATTATTAACAAATAATTTAATTAATTGAATTTAATTAATTTTTATATAATTTTTATTAATTTTTATTTTATAATTATTATTTTATTAATTTTTATATACTTAACTATATATTTTTTATAATTAATTTTTATTATATAATTATTATAGAATATTTTTTTATTTTATTTGATATAATTATTAGTAATTTAATTAATTTAATATATATATATATTCTATAATAATTATATAATAAAATTCATACAAATTAATTATATAATATATATATATATATATATATATATATATATATATATATACTTATCATATATATGTAAAATGTTATCATTGATTCCAATTCCGTAACAACAAAACTAAATAGATAACTATAGGAATCAAATTCTGATTCTGTATTAAGTCAAACAATTACGACATGAATCAATTTAATTTTGAATATTGTCATTCCGATTCCTTATATAATCGATTCCGATTTCGATGCATTTTTTAACCAAACACCCTATTATAGAAGTTAGGATGCAGAAAAAAACTTTTTTGGACACTTTATCGCTTTTTTCAATTTTAAATTACTATCTTCATTTTAGATGATAATTCCAAATTGTTGGATGACATAAACTTATAATTCTTATCAACTACTTTGAGCCTATCTAACACATGTCATACATATAAGGATTTTTTTCATAACTCAAACACTTATCAACTATTTTGTATAATTTGTATTTATCAACTACTTTTAGCAATATATAAAATTTTGAAATACTTATCAACTACTTTGTGTAATCTGTATTTATCAACTATTCTTAACAATGGTTGGACACTTTTATCCATCTTTTTAATTCTAAATTCCTATCTTCATTTTAAGTGATAATTTCAAATTGTTGAATGATATAGTATTACAATTCTTATCAACTACTTTGAGCATTTTTAGCACATGTCATACATATAAAAAAAATTCATAACCCAAATAGTTATCAACTTTTTTGTGTAATTTGTATTTATCAACTACTTTTAACAATCTGTAGAATTTTGAAATACTTATCAACTACATTACGTAATTTGTATTTATCAACTATTTTTAACAATCTGTAGAATTTTGAATTTAATAACTTGATCAAATCATTAACAATCTATCACTTATTTTGTCCATCTCTCTCTCTATATATATATATCAACCTATTGCACATGCACTTCTTACACTATTAGAATGTACGTTTTCTCTCTACAATCTTTCACTATAATTTTGATTCACATTTTTTTATTTCATATTTTAATATTTCAATTAATTTCATATTCTTTTTCATTACCAACTATTGCAATCTCTATTTTTTTGTTTCATTTTAAAATTCAATATTTAGTAAATTTAAGACTTATATTTTAGTGTTGAAAATGTAGGTTTCAAAATATCCTAAGCTATTATTGATAATATTTCGTCTCTTAATTTAAATGTATTGAAGAACCGTTGGTGTATAGATTTGAAAAATGTAGCCTAATATTTTCTTATATTATAATATTTTATATAATTTTTAATTTATGGATTTGTAGTTAAAATATATTTTTTATATGTTACCTTTCTATTTATTAATAAATAATAATTTAATTATATAATTTATAAAATTATTTAAAATATTTATAAAAATAATAATAACGTATAAAACAAGTGTGCACAACCTATTTTTTAGAAAAGGGAGGAGAAAGAGGCTACTGGTTGGTGATTGCTTTATTTTTATCTTGAAAATTAAAGAATTAAGAAAATATATCTACCCGAGGAATTCAAATTTCAGATTGCAAAACGACGCTACCTTCTCCACCCGATGCTGCCGGGCCGTTCCATATCTCTCTCTCTCTCTCTCGCGGGGGCGCGCTCGGGGATTCTGACTTGCCTCTCCATACGGACTGACGCCCAAGGTACCTCTCTCTCTCTCTCTCTCTGCTGGTACCCAAGAAAACTGAAGGATCGAACTGATAAATCACCGACTTTCTTTCTTCTCAATGCCATCAGTTAGGGTTTCCTGTGAACTCAGCTCTCTGAAAGCTATAAAGCATTGAAATTTATTGAATTTAATTGATGGGTTTTAACAACCAAATAACAACAGAAACGGTTCTTGTTATTGCAGGGTAAAAAAGATAGGCTACGGTGTTAGTGTGCGCATGTGTGTGTCTCATGGCTGGAAGTAATTCCCCTGATACAATCCTGCCTTGGCCTTGGGCAATTAAGTACCTTGCCAGCTGCAAGGAAATGGACTTGGCAATAGTGAATGGTATATCTTATGGTTTGCACAAAATTTTGGTGATTGTTTATTGTTTTTTTAAGGAATGAGTTAAGGTTTGATTTTGATTATTTGGTTCAGAATTGATTGATGCGGATCCGGAATTTCCCAAGGAGTTGACGAAAAACACAAGGGAAAGGGTTGCTTTGAGATTCTTGGAGGATTTAATTGGTACTAGCGATGGGCATGTGGATGAAGGTCCTTTTGCGTTTGATTTATCAAAGAGTTGTGATGACGTTTTGCAATCTATACTGCAAGAGGTACTGTGACTTTTGTTTTCTTTGGTTGGTTGATACTTGGCTTGGTTTTGTAGAAAGTTGCGAGTTTCAAGCTAAAGTTGGTTGCGAAATCCAATGGTGAAGCTATGCTTTTTTTTTTTTGGTTTTTAGAGGTCAGATTTGAGGACAGGGGGAGAGCTTTTGAAATGGGATATTTACCATTTTATCAAGCACAAACGAACTTCGATGCTTAAATGTGCCTTAGAACAGGTAGTAAAGGATATTTGCCTTTTTATGTAGGTGGTTAATGTGAAAAGATACTGATTTTATATTTGTGATTGTTCTTCTTTTGTCATGTTATTAGCTGAAAGAAGCAATTCTTGAAGGCACACATTCATGTACTTCTACCTTGAAGGAACTTAGTGGACTGGCGCGAAGAAATGATATGCATAATCCACTCTCTGCCTGGTTGCACTCCTTGTGCTGCAGTTGCATCTAGGGTTAATGAAGGTGTCAAAGCTGTCCAAAATATGGCATCAACAGAGAACTCCATTCCTGTTCCTCTTGAAAATAATGCACCAGCAGGAGACGATTCACATGATGGAAATTTATTACAATGTACAAGGGACATAATTGAGTTGGCCGATGAAAATATAGCTTGAGACTACGATGAAAAGAACGATGGTAATGATGTCAATTCAAAGGCCAAAAGACTTAAACTGGATGGTTCATTTCCTGAACAATCAATGGATTATATTTTGGCTTCCACATGCGGGAAGGAGTTGGTGGAAGCTTTATATATGGAGGGTCCATCACAACAACATATTTTGGTTGATAAAACTGATAAAGTAGAAGATAGAATATTGAATAGTGCATGTAGTGCGAGAATCAAATCAAGCAAGACACATTCATTGATAAAGATAAAGAGAGTAGTGATCTAGGTAATCAACCGAAGTCTTCAAATGCTGCATTCTGTAACTGTAATATATTTCATGGGAAGGTTAACTTGGAGAAAGCAAACCACAAGGACCATCTTTCTGAAGATGATGTATCCAGTGATGAAGAAGAAATGACTTATGTTTCGATGAAGAAGAATCAGTTCCTGAGTTCTCAGTGACCATGGGTTAATGATTCTGACCGGACAGATCAAAATCGTAAAGTGTTAAATGTAACAAAGATGGTCAGTTGTTGGCTTGTAGTGTCTCTGGTTGCCCATTGGTTGTACATGAGAATTGTTTGGGTACATCGGCAACATGCGATGATAAGGGAGACTTAATGTTGCATCCACCGCAATGTCTTTTGTCAAATGAAGCATTCGCGGATTTTCCTCTGCAACATATTTCTGTGTACTTGCACTTGTGCCCACACATCCCGCAGTTCAGCCGATCCGTCTTAACGTTAACACACCTTTTGTTGCAGCAGTCAGGGCCTGGACTACTCTTCAGATGACAGATGCGAGGGAATTTATTGCATGTCATGTTCGCTTTTAGGTTCTGCTGTGAGAGAATGCGGCTAACTCCTCGTTAAGATGTCAGTTCTTGGATTTCAGACAACGAAACTTGGGTTTCCATTTCTGTGTTGTCATTGTAAGCATCATCTATTTGTAATTATGCAGCAGTAGCTAGTATTGTTGAAAGAAGAAAGAAAATAGTCAGTAACTTCATGACTGAATCAAGAATCAACAATAAAATGTCCTGAGCTGTTTCTTTTAACTAACAAAAATGAAATGAGGTGTTTGGGAGTAATTTGGTGATGAGAAGTTGAGAGGGAATTGAGTTTTTATAGAGAAGTTCTGTACCAGAGTTGACATGTGGAAATTGCATGTACAAGTTTTGCCTTTTTCTGAGTGGTCTTGATTCATGACACAACTTAAACATTTTAGTAAATTCTTCTAAAAGTTGGTCGTACAAAATACATCTGGCTTTTAATTCTTATTTTGTTAAAAGAAAAGAAAAGTAGTGGTCTTGCAATTTTTATTTCGCCTTAACATGAGATATGAAGTGGATCTCAGTTCCCACTTCAGGTGCAGCATACGATACGTTCTTCACATCCCGAAATCTAGCCTGCACGAGAAAACAATTTTAATACTAGTCAAAGATTTAGCAACAAAGAGAAAATGATACGGAATGATAAGGAAAAAGGGGAGATATGTACATAGCTTTGCTGCAAAATCAGAATAATATCTAATGTCTTTTTTGCGCTGTTTGAACGAGGTCAGACAGGATTCCCTGCTCCAATAAGGAAGGAATATATTCTGAATTGTCAGGAAAAGAATTCCAAGTACAATTTTCGGCCTTAATTAACATGAAAATCATTTGTGCAACAAGTCTTTTTGAACTTTGAACCTTTTTTGTACAGTTTATATGTTGTTGCATCAATGAACTTGTTTTATTGCGTTAGCGAGGTATTGGGGGATCATGACTTCCCATTACCTTGTAATCCTCAGTTTGATATTTCCTCTTCCTTCAATCACCGCACAATGCTCTTTCCGCAGTGCCGGAGTTTTCTTTGACGATAAAGCAACAACAAGAACGAATCACGGCGGGACGGAATCTGGCTCCAATGCAAAACACAAATACACCAGAACTGCTAATTCTTCTGTCAGTGACATTGAAAATGGGGCAGCCACCAACTTGAGACCATGGCACGGTCAAAATGCAGTGCATCCCAGGCATCCCCTTAAAAATGTAAGACGATTTATAATGTTTTGACTCCTTTGATGCTTACTAAATTAAACATGATTCTGAAACAGGTTCATGGAATTCTAAACATAATAGGATGGGGAACAATGTTGCCAATTGGAGTGATAGCAGCAAGATTTTTCAGAAAATTTCCCTTGAAATGTGATGAGTGGTACAATCTTCATGTGGTGTGTCAAACGTTAGGATACATCGTTGGTGCCATTGGATGGATCATTGGATTATGGCTTCAAAATTCCTCCAAACAACACACTTCGAAAACACATCGCCTTCTTGGAATTATTATATTCACATTTGCAACTGTCCAAGTAAGCTTGCTTAATTTCTTCACCAATATTTTTCTGTATTAATGAAAGTTCTGTTCTGATGCTATTTGTGTATGACAATGCAGATGTTAGCTCTTCGTTTGAGACCGAGAAGAGTATGCAAGTGCTGGGAAATATACCATGCAGCACTGGGATATGCATTGATTGGGATGATTATAGCAAATATATTTTTAGGGATTGCTTCTCAGGAGCAAGCAAAGTGGAAGTGGGCTTATGTGGGGATACTGGGAGTTTTAGCTTTGGTGGCTCTATCATTGCAAATTTTTAGATGGGTCAAGCTTATTATTAATTAGTGTAACCCTCGGATGATACTCCGAGATATTATTAATATATTTTGTAATTTAAAATATGTGTAAAATTAAAATTTTACATCGATTAAGTTTAAATTATAGGTTCAATGGTTAGATCACATATTCTTCCAAAATTTTATGAATTTATTTTATTTTATAAATATTTGAGATTATATTAGAAAACTGTTTAAAATTAAAAAAAGAACATATAAATTGTATGAATATGAAAATGTCCGGAAGTATAATCTTTTACTTGAATTAAATGCAAGTTTTGTTTTATCTAAAAATATAAGTTAATAATAATTTTTATAAAAAAATAAAATAGAATTCTTGTAATAATGATTTTAATTTCTAAAATAAAATGATTTAAAAAATGATTTTAAATAAAATATTTAATTTATATGAATACATATATAGATATATAGATTTGTTATTTAGAAAAAAAATATAATAACAATATTTATTTAAGAATTAAAGAGTAAGTCATATGTCAATCTAATAATATATCAAATGGCAAGCTTTTGACTCTAATGTAAGTAGCTTTAATATATATATATATATATATATATATATATATGCGTCTATCAGTTTTAAATGCCAATTTTTCCCCTTCCCATGAGTTTTAATTGTATCAAATTCATTGATTAATTCAAGTCTGTTTTTCCATATTTTAAATTCCCTAATGTATTTGTAGTGGGGTCATAAATAAGGTCTACTTAACTAAACAATATATGATCAAACAATACTAAAGTTATTCCAAAACAAAGAATCGAAGAATACAACTCAAGAAATTACACCACAATTGGATTTCCGATTTCTAATACAGAATAAAGGTTTGCAAATTTCCAATATATTCAGTTCAATTCAATTCGTTAGAAGAAAGCGTTGTAAAATGTAAAAGAGGAATGAACAAAATGTACCCGGTGAAACGCAACGTTTCAGAATGAGGAGACAAGGCGAGCAACTCTTGTGACCACGAAAATGATCGTGAGTCTGGAAGATTCCCAACCCAATACAATAGAACAGGAAGACGATCGGTTGGGCTTGCCGCAATCAGAAATGGCAGCTACATCCTCTGCAATGGACGGAGTTTCAGCGGGGGCGTTCCGTTCGGTGATGCATAGGGTACAGCAAGCTGCGGAGCGGGCGGGTCGCAGTCCCCACCAGATCAGAGTGGTGGCTGTTAGTAAAACCAAACGGTGTCTCTCATCCGCCAAGTCTACGACGCCGGCAATCGCTGTTTCGGCGAAAACTACGTTCAAGAACTTGTTGAAAAAGCTCCTCAGGTTCTTTTAATTCCTTTTCTAACCTTCTGTGTTGACATAGCCAAGAAAGATAGTGACTTTGATGATTGAATTACAAATTGCAGCTTCCGGAGGACATAGAGTGCCATTTTATTGGGCATTTGCAGAGCAATAAAGTAAAGCCTCTATTAGGTATGATTGTCGTCTTTGTTGGTCTTGAAATTGTGGAATCATGTTGCTGAGAGAGAGGGCATTCATACAATTAAACAATTAATTGTGTTGACTGAGCTTCCTTAATTGTATCAATTGTTAAGCAGCTGGTGTACCTAATATTGCTATGGTAGAGAGTGTAGATGATGAAAAGGTAAGAGCTTGCCCGCCTCCATAAAGGTCTTTTTTTGGTTTGTGTATTTGCTATTTGGGTTAAGGAGCAAGCATATTATGTTCTTCGCAGATCGCAAATCATCTTGATCGTGTTGTTGGAAATTTGGGAAGGAAGCCTTTGAAGGTCATGGTTCAAGTTAATACTAGTGGTGAAGAAGGTGAGCTATCTCATTTCTGTCATCCATCTTATTAGTTTTAATTGTTTCAGTCATCAAGCAATTTTTCATGATTGCCTAATCTATGATTGTTTTCTTGAACAAAAGTGAATCGTCGGTGGTTTTCAGTGAAAGTTGTTTAATTGTGTTTCATTGAGTTTCTAGCCTTGGAACAAGAGTGCTGTATCTTATGTTCGCCTTTGTCTTCTGCTTTAGTCAGGCACAATACATACGCTCGGAAGAGTTTCTTGCATTGGATGCTCATTCTAAGTTTTTTATTTTCCTTTTCATGCCAAAAGTTTAGAGGCTTTGAGTTATGTTGGAATTCCTTATGCAATGCATTTTCTTTTCCACATTTCACCATTCAATATTTCATTGGTGCTGGTTTTCTATGTCTTAGACGAAATTATTGAATACTAATGCGATTTTTTTCCCCGTGGATTTTTTTTTCTTACGTATCATGCTCTTCTTCATGAAGGATCACCTTGGAGCGGATTCTTATTCATTGTATTTTCTTTTCCACTGGTGTTTTGACTTCTGATATATTTCTGCAGCAAAATCTGGTGTTGAGCCTTCTGGGTGTGCTGATCTGGTGAAACATGTTAGTCAGGAATGTCATAATCTTGAGTTTTGTGGCCTAATGACGATAGGGATGCTTGACTACACATCAACTCCAGAAAATTTCAAGGTGACGTCTTTTTCCCCCATACCATGTTTTTGTCCTTCCTATTTCTTATTCTGGGCAATTCTCAAGGTTAAATCTCATGATGTCTAAATGTGTTGTGTCAGACATTAGCGAATTGCAGAAGTGAGGTTTGCAAGATGCTTGGCATACCAGAGCAGCAATGTGAGCTCTCCATGGGCATGTCGGGTGACTTCGAACTGGCGGTAAGTAAACCAGCTTGCAGAACTAGCTGCGAACACTTTGAGAATTCAGTTTCGTAATTATGATATCATGCACCAATTTGGGAAATGCGTTTTGCAGATTGAAATGGGGAGTACAAATGTTAGAATTGGATCAACCATATTGGGGCCTAGGGAATATCCCAAGAAAAAATGAACTACTTAAATTGTTCGCCTCTCTTGGAATTTTATTCTGTTTTGACCTACAAGTTCCATGAAATCAATATTTTGATGCATTCCTTGTGAGAAGACTGGGAAGCCTACCCAAATTTTTCACATTGTAAATTCAACATTCAAATAGTATGCTTTTATTGTGTTTATATATTGTACCTTGGTGTAATTCTTGATACTTCTTTGATCCTTTCAGAGGGAATGGCGTTTGATTCTTGCGGCCGATTGTCACTTGTTTGTACTTCTAATTGTAGAACCTGCCCGAATTACAGTCCGCAGGTTATCGTTATCCCACATCCATCGAGATTCGAGAATGCGGGTTTTGCTTGGGAGACATAATCCAACAGGATCTCATTAACGTTATAGTCTGTATTTCTAACTTCATTGACAAAGGAAAAGAATCTTAAATTATGATCACCACGAGAGTACAAAAAATAACAAAGGGTACTCTTTCCCAGATTCTAAAAAGGAAGTAATAAAAATGTTTTTTACAGTAAATTTGCTAGGTTGTCTCGAGTGTTCTCTTCACTAGTTAGACCAAAGGACTAATTGCATAAATATATTTTTTAAAAATTAAAATTATAAACACACGGTCAAAATGATGGTTTTTATTTTGTACACTAAATTCTATATTTTATACACACATTTTTACATTTAATATGCAGAAAAAAAAACCAAAAAACAACTGAAAAACAATTAAAAAACCATCCAATTTATTATACAAACAACTAAAAATTAAGTAATTTTTTTGTTATTTTTTTTCTGGTTATATTTTGTAAGTCAATACTAAAACCAAAAAAAAAACAAAGAACAATAAAAAAAACTACCAAACTTAGGCAATTTTTTTGTTATTTTTTGGTTTTTTTATTTTTTTAATTACAGTCTGTTAAATGTAAATTCGAACATATTAAATGTAAATTTTTTCCCGATATTTGAAAACTGCAATTTTTGCTCGTAGAAATTTAATTTTTAATTTAAAAAGAGCTAAGCTGTAATTTCCTTTTAGACCGAATGTAAGTAATATCCACCAGAGCCACTGGGTCACAGTAAGGTCTTTGGATCTGTATCTACTCTGTGTGTATTAAACATGTGATCTGTGTCGGCGGCCAACTTGCCGTCCCAACTCTTCGGCATGCGTGTCAGTTGACAGTTAGATTGCTCAAAACTGCGACAGAAAAGCATCTATTTCACAATACCAATTCAGGCGGGTGTGGACAATAATGCAGAAACCTCGAAGGGGCCAACCACTCCCTCACTCAAAAGACGCACGACAGCTCCCCGTGAGAATTTTCTTGCGAATAAGAAGCAGGTGACATACGTTGTATTAGTGCGGCACCATTCCGTCCTGTACTCAGTCTCATAGTATACATGGTTGATATCCTACGAGGCGAGCAATTGTAGAACAATCAGTTAAAAGATGAAAGAATTACTGTTTCAGTCGATGTAAATGATCGGAGAAATCCCCCAATAAGTGTTTCATTGAAAACAAATAATACAACTTCAAAACGCAATTTATGTAAATTACGAGCATGTCCAACTGTATCTTCATTTCAAAACACAAAACAGACTCTGCAAATGAGGTTAGGGAATAACCTTTATTTCCTTGATTTTTTGAGGACGTGCACTGGCATATGTAAATGTGATGGGATGCCAACCTTTGTTCTCCATTTTCATTGCAGACAAATTCCATATGGTATATGTCAAGGTTCTTCTTTCAAGTTGACCTTCCAGCCCTCTCATCTAAACACACGAATAATTCAAATATATAGGGGAAATATTAAAAGCACCATATACAATCAAGTAAATAAAGCAGCTTAAACCAAAAAAGTAACCAAATCAAATTTGTTGATGAAGCAATAACAGGATTAGAAACGAAAAATAGCAGAAAAACAAAGACATGTTTACCGAAAGCAATGTCTGGACATAGTGCTCATCAGGAATACAATTATGCTGCTTTTGAATTTTCTGCATTTGGTAATTGGAACAGCAAGGTCAGTTGAAACCTTCAAATAGGTTAGATAATTAATGGCTTCTCAAAGATATCAGATGACAGCTGCAACAATCACTTAATGAATGTGCATGCGTCTGCATTTATGTATGCACAAACGAGAGAAAGAGAGTGAGGATAGAAGATCATTAATCAAAGACCACTTACCATACTCAGCTTTCCTTTGCTTGGATCAACAGGTGGGCGACGCTGCAATGTGTCAGCCATGTAAAATATAAGTCAACGCTTGACCATCCAACTTCAAATATAGTTTTTTTCAAGAGTAGATAACATTTCCAAATAAGAGTACTTAGGTGGTATTTGGACATGTCAAGACATAGATAAAATTAAGAAAAGTGAATGATATCTCATATGGCACTGTTTTGTTATAACAGAATTTAAAGCATAAATCACTTAAATGGCAGAGGAAATGTTTCTGACTTCTGAGCTTTAGATTTAATAGATTGATCAAGTACCTTGCACAGTTTTCTAAAGACTGGAAATACAACCTCATCATCTACAATAACTTTTGCATGGCTTCGGATCAAAGCAAACCACTGAAATTACAACAAAACCTCAATTTAGAGCACAATAAATAACAACTTGAACAGGCAATAAACCCTTAGTATAATAGTTATCATAACAATAACTGTGAATAAGAAGGTTTGCTAGGAACACTTTCTTTTGTGCACCTCCAATCAAAATTTTCCATTTGTTACTCTTATAATTTTAATACATATAAAGATTATAAAGAAATTAACTTTCTCTTTTATGTGTGGGATTTTGATTGGAGGGTGCACAAGAGATTGCAAAAAAGAGTGTTTCTAGCATTTGTCCTCAGTAATGGAATTCCACTTTCATTTTAGGGGGAAAAAAATTAGGGTGGTTTTAAGACAATGTCCGTCATTAGAATCTGGTCAAATGTTATGGCTATGCTATAACAATGGTTCCACCTTCTACAATGACTCAATTAGACAGAAAGATTATCATTATCTTCTAATTCTATTACACATGAAATGAGTAAATCATTGTGTATAGAACATTGAAAGACTATAAAGCAGTTGTCTTGCTGAACTCTCTCTATAACAAGATATAGTTCAAGTAAATGTGATTGATAGATACCTGAGATCCTTTTCTCCACTTTTCTTTCGGTATAGCTGGTGACATATTCTGATGGTACCGGCCTTCCTTCATATCAAGAAAGCTGTGACACAAGACCACCAAACAAATCTCTGGGTTAAGATTTTTATAAACATTAAGGGTAAAAAAAAATGTCAAATGGTGAAACATTAATACGATCAGTACTACTTGGCACCTCCAGAGTGAAAAGCCTTCCATCTACCTGTCCACGAAACTTCTTGGAGAAGACATCAAATAGTGATATATGTAGGTAAAGTTGTACAAAGGCACGCAACTGCATCGTAAGAAATAAGAAACAAAATAGTCCTGAAAGTTAATTCCTTTCTGTTTGAAAGATACATATTTCTAAATCAAAACTGCTCAACATAGTGAAGACCAAATATACCTGTCGGAAAGAAGAACAAATCTTTGATTAGCAGGGTCCTCTAAGGCAGCCTCAAGTAGCAACCTTTCTGCTTCTATCATGCTTGATTCTCCCCATCCCACCTTCAAAACAAATAAGATGTCACCCAATTACATTTAGTTTACGAAACTAAAAAGTGGTAGTCACCTAACACAATCAATTTCATTACTATATAATGAGGCCTTGCGTTCTTTTAAATTAATAATAACCTGAATACTGTTCTTTAGTTGGCGACCGTAAAAGAAATGGGACCTCGTGGTTGACTCGTCGAATTCAAATCCCGGTTCCGAGTGAATAAAGATCGAGAATCTTGCGGCGTCACCATTCTGCAAACATAACCGATTCAATTTCAATCTTTTTTTTTTTTTGCAGAGAGAAACTAAATTAGGGAAATATGAGAAGAAATTACCTCGAAGAAGGTGGCCCAAAGAAAGTCGAGGGGGAGTTCTCGACGGACGAGGAAGAGGAAGGCGACTTTGGGATGGCCGTCGTAGCTCAGCTGAGAAATCCGGGGAGATCTCGTGGTCGTGGGAGAAACCGAAGAGGAGTAATCGGGCCGAGAATGGAGGCTAAGGAGAGCGAATAAGCAGAGGAAGAGGGAGAGAAGGATGACAAACTTCCAACCGAACCAGAGGACGTGGCGCGGTGCTATTGTTGGGGGATTCTTCATCATTCTTCTTCCTGAATCACGCGCCATTCATCACAAGTACCAAGATATGAGAAGTCATACAAGAAAGAAGAGACATGGAAGGAGGAGAAGAATATTACATTTACAGACATGGAAAAGAAAGATGTTTTGTTTTTGGTTGAATAAATTAAATGAGTGACAGGCGTTGTTGCTGCAATACGCGGAGGAGAGCTCCGCTGTGTTGCGTATGCTGAGGAACGGACAAGCAGTGAATTTTAATCAACACGGCAACAGTGAAGTATGGAGGGACAGGCAACGCAAATAGTGGCCGCCGCGTTCGAATCAGTGCGAAGGAGAAAGGGCCCCACTATATTGTGCTGTTACTTTTTAAAGTTAAGAAAGAAGTTGGATTAATGGGAGGTGTGAATGCGATTCAGTAAGGGATGGAGCCTGGGGGTTTTGAGAGAGAGAGAGAGAGAGTAATGGACCTTCAATTCAGGCATGTGTTTATGGGGATGGATTGGAGGGTGCTGAGAGAGAGAGAGAGAGAGGAGAGGATCGTCTCTCTCACTCAAAGCCCAAAGGAAAGGGGTTAGGCGTGTGGTCAACCTAATTCTTTAATTGCTTAGACTTGGCTTTCTCCAACGGAAATCCAATGAGGAGATCCACCAATTCTATCCATCTCATTTCACAAATTCCATACTCTCGTTCTTAACCATTTCCACCCGACTTGACTTGTTGAAATTACAGGTTTAGTAGCGACGCCACTCCTTTTTATTCAATTCAAACTACCCTCTCCGTCTCAACATATGTTCGTTGAATAGTACAGTAAGTTATTCTCAACCAAACTCGGGCCACAAAATTTCTTGTTTTGCACTCGAACCATTAAAAACAAAATGGAGAGCTCAGATTGTCACACTCACTTGTGCTTGCTCACAACAGAAAATGAGTCCTTGTTCCGACAAACAAGGGGAACAACACCCTGAAACACAGCTCATCACCACACTCCTTGATGCATCTCCATTAAATTACTTTCTCCAACATATTTTCCATCCTGCTTACTTTCCACCTTTACATTTGCGATTGTACAAGAAAAATTCACCAAGAATGCTCTACCTCATATTCCAATTTTCCACTTGAAGTTGAAGCCGATGATCAACCCAAGACATCCGAGGCTGCAGTCATCTGGACTATCGAACACCAGCCTTCACCTTTTGAGGGCCCAAAATTACGTTCAAAATCTTTCCTGCTACAAAGATTGTCTTCTTGATGGATTTTCCATCCAGATACCTGGAGAGTTTCTCATCTTGTGCAGCTAATCTCAAGGCATCCTCTTCTGAACATCCCTCTTCAACCTCTATGGTGCCCCTTGTCTTGCCATTTATCTGAACA